>JANIJG010017722.1:0-49062 GCA_024611175.1 Megaceryle torquata | reverse complement strand
GACCAGGGGATGGAAGAACAGGACCAGGGGATGGAAGAACAGGACCAGGGGATGGAAGAACAGGACCAGGGGATGGAAGAACAGGACCAGGGGATGGAGTACTGCCACTGGCAGTGGGGTTTTTACATAATACAGCTATTGAAGCTGATCACTCAGCATCTTTCTTGGGCTGTTAGTGGTGCTGTAGGACAAGAAGCTGCATATACAGAGATCCACACCTTAATAAGCATTCAGGTCTAATTTGTTAGCAACTTTAAGTTTCTAATAAGAACAGATTGCTAGCAGCACACTGGCAACATTAAGGACAAGTAAATAGACACCAACTGGACTAACAGTGTAAAAATGACAAAACAAAAGGGAAACAGTGGCTTGAACACTTCAGTTTCAGCTGCTGAATCTAACTTTTTTGGTATGCTATTAGGGAGACAGAAATTAAACAGAGTAGTAGAGGAGCACTGATGACTAACTACTCTTGCTCTCCCCAGAAAACAGGCTGTGCCTGTCATTCATTATGAGCATAACCAAGGCACTGTCCCACAGTACCCAAAGAGGGTACTGCCAGAAGCTCAACTGATGGTCTCTAGCAAGCCAAAGTCCTGGTTTAGGTCCAAAGCCCAGCCAGCAACACTAGAGACAGGACCAGAAAGAAGGCTACAGCACAGGTCTGATGCCCTTCCAGCAGCTACAGTAAGAGATGGGATAGGAGAGAGAGCTACCTACCCCCAGACCAGCATCCATATAGGGATGGACTTAAATGGGCTCCTGAGCCAATGGGCAGGAGGTGTGGTGGGGTCCCAGGTGAGGCTGGTCAGAGCTGCTATAAAGCCAGTTTGTGCAGGCAGGGAGATGTGAGCACAGGGAATGGAATAGGAGGGAGCTCTGTGGGTTGGTCTGATAGCTGCTGGTCTGCACAGGAAAGCAGAGAGAAATTGCTCAATCCTACTGGACTCCCTGTTCATTCTGCAATATCTGTATGCTCAAAACAAGCAGGCACCCTTTTAAAATCAAGGAAAAGTCAAGTTTTGTCCTGATGAGGTCAGTAGTAAAATTCCTATTGGTTTCAGTGGGGTCAGGGCTTTACCTTGCTGTTTCTCTTCCTGAGCTGCTGTTTTGAAGTCCAACATGGTAATAAAAATAATTAGAGGAAGTGCTACAGACTCTCTTTTTCCAAGCCTTTTCTGGGAATCATGTGGATCTCTCCTATATCAGTGCATTTTATACTCCTTACTTTGACCTCTGTGTCAGACTAATGGCTTTCTGATCAAGAGACAGATAAACCTGCTCCAGAGCTCATCAATATCGCTCCCTTTTGGCCAGAGGTCTGGGTCAGTGATGTGAGCAAGAAGTATGCCTTTCCTCCTGACCTGCTGATGGAAAAATGTTGTGCTACTGTAGGGCTTGCTGGGCAGAGTTAAAGGCAGCCCAGCAAATGAAACAGGAGTGGGGTCCTTCCTGTGGCAATTCTTTATCCCCAAATTGTTTGACCTTCTTTATTGTGAACTTTTACTGCCAGTACTTTTACCCCATCTGTTTCTGGAAATGGATCAATACTTTGTGTCGTCTTGTCATAGACTTGGTGATTTGTGGTTGTTTATTTTTGCTTGCGAAGAATAAACAAACTGGAGCTGTGTGACTAGTAGCATGCTGAGAGTTTAAACACATGAAATCCATACCTTGATGTTTTTAATGTTTTGCTTCTCTGAGGGTTTGGTGTTCAAAAAGTAACTGCTCCTAAGATTATCCTCTGCTCTGCTCACGTCCTCTGTACTCAGGCAGTTAGAAGTATGTGGCCATCTGTCTGTAGCTAGGAGCTATGGAAATGACACAAGGCAGGGGATTTAAGTGTCACCTAAATTTAGCAGTGACTGCAGATGTGCACCAGCTGACTGGTTCATAAACTTAGGGCTCCTCAGGGAGCTCTTCAACTGACTATCCAGTACTGATGGGATTCAGCTGCCTACTCATGTATGTCTAGTGACCTTTTTGCTGCCCTAGGGTATTTCACCTGGTGACTGCTTGCTGCTCTTGAAGGGCAAAGATTTTCTGTAGGTCTTGTGCCCAGCCTCCCCTGGTTCTGCACAGAACATCCTAGACAGCTCTAGACATCTCTCTTCAGGAGAGATAAATGCCTCTTTTGTTTATCTTGGATAAGGTGAATTGCTCTCTTGGCTTCACTGACTGTGTCAACTAGGTCTCCATCGATTCCTCTGGCAGTTTAACATGACCTTGTCTCACAGCAGAAACTTAAATTGTGGTAACTTTCTGTCTGAAGCCTACTCCTTGTGGCCCTAAATAGGAGCATAGCTCCATCAGTGTGCTGCTCTGTGGAGTTTATTTGTGCTAGTTTGTGGGGTGCTGGGGAATTAGTGGTAGTTGCACAATCTCTTCAGGTATCAGGTGATGTTCAGCTGTGAGGCTCTTGAGGAGACCGACTTTGAGTAGAGGAAAGAAAAGACTCCTCTCCTGCTTTCCTCTGACAAGACGTGAAGGTGCTTCCTGAGCACAAAAAGGAGAGGACTGCACTAATAATCTCCTCCACAGACTAGCCAACAGCTCTGTTAGCCAACAGCAAGCTACATTTATGTTTGCGTACTATTGTCATGCCACAGATCAGCAGAGCTTTGCAGTCTTTCAGGGGAGACCTCAGCTCCTAGGTTTTATCTTTATTTCGCTTTTCCCTTCTAAAGAAGAGAGCGGACACAGGCAGCAAGACTCCATTGTACACATACTTACGTATGTGAATTATGGTTTTTTAAAAAAACATGCATGCTACTGCACTTTATTGTTTGGAAAATGTCATCTGATATTAATGTCAAAGATCTCACAGCAATGCGTATTCCCAGGGGACAGAGTCTAAACTTCAGTGTGTAAATTTAATTTGATCATTCCCTGACTTGTGCTTGGCTGATGGTAACTCACTCATTTTCTCATAGAGTTAGTATTATAGAGAGCATGTGTAAACATAGACTAGATTTCATGCAATTTTTGGTTTAGTTAATTTGTACTCTAGTGCATCTGTTTCTACTGAAATCCTTTTGGCATAATTGATCCATGTTAACAAAAATAAATTCCTTATTTTTCTGTATCCATTAAGAAATCTAATCTTTGCTTATACCCTCCAGACTTACCGAACTAGAGCAAATAAAGGCATCTCAGTGGCTGTGTGAAAGCTGCTTGTTTGCTTGCATTTGGGGGAGGCAGCAGTGGAACCATCTGCAGGTATCAGTGCCTGTGGTGATTTTAGCAAGACAGCCTGCTGATAACAGTTTTTAAAACTAAAAGAGGCCTGACTTCAAGAAAAAACAGACACTGTTGGTGCTGCTGGTGCTGTATGACACCTGGAATGTTTTGTATGTGTTTGACCCATTTTACTAATTCTATCCCTAATATTTCTTATTAGAATTTTGGATGGCAGTTGTAATTAAAAAATGTGATTCAGGTGGTAAGGGTTAGCTCCTGCATACTGTTGAGGAGTGAGAGCAAGGTGTAAGGAAACGTTTTCCTTTCGGATAGTAGAGTGCACAGGTCCCTCTTGAGCACTCGGCCCCTCCTGCCGTTTAAACTGATGTTCTCTCTTCACTCCAGACAAAGGCGTGTGCTTTGTGAAGTTGGGAATGGATTTAAATGCTCGGTGGCACTGCAACCTAAAAGAGTAACTTGGCTTCTACACCCATTAAAAAAATACTGTCCGATTTGTTTCAAAGCAGAAATGGTTAACTGGAAAAACACAGCCCAGCACCACAGGCTCTCTACGTGCTAGTGCTTTAATGACCCCCAACTTTTAAAAATTTGTCAGATATAAAAGCAGTACTAATCCGATTAGTAACTGTGATTGAGTAAATCTACTGTAAAAATGGACCATGCCCTGTTTTGAACATGATACCACGCTGGTCATTTGAGAACTGCCACTGTGAAACATAAAAGTCTCTTTGATGGAATATTTATTTCATGAGTTTAAAAAACCCAGGATAATATCGTATTGTTTGTTTTCAAAATCACTTGTAAAATTTTATTAGCCAAGGAGCCAATATTCAAAACAGTCAAGGCAAGACCTGTGCTGTGAGAGAGAGAGAGAGGAATGCTCATCAGAAAGGAAATCCAGTTGTTAAATCCAAGAATTGTTCAGTCTACTTCTTTTAGCTTCAGCGCCATGCAGGAATAAAAGGAAGACAAGTATTTTGGAAAACCATATTTGCTAAGTTGAAAAAGTCAGCACTTTGTTGTGTGGCTTTGGAAACTCTCATTGAGCTTCCTATCTGCCCTCCAGAATATTTCTTCATGTCACTTTGGCAGTCGCAGCTACTAATTTTAAAGCAGAGGAGCGTCTTCGGTCCTTGGGGCTCACATGCACTGCAATTAGTCTTACTATAAAATGCCAAAAAATCTCCAGCAGCTAAAATAAAGTCCAGGGAAATGTCCACACCACTGATGAATGAGTCCCTTGAAAAGAAGTAAGGGAGGGCACGAGCCACAACATTTAGGTCCTGATCCAGGTCTGGAAAACCTGAGGACTGTGTTTTGGCTGGGTCATCTGTATTTATAGAAGGAGATCAGCAGCAGCACTGGGGTCCAGATTTCATTAACTCCTTAAGTACGTGCACATGTAAGCACGTGCACAGTTTACAACTGTTATCCAAACTTCAAATAGAACAGCAAATAATATTACATATAAAATGCCTCATTTTTCCTTCACCCACATGTAGCAGTATTTCCTTTCTGGTCAGAGTGTCTAAGAGGTTGTGTTGAATCAGGAATGCTTGACCAGCCCCTCTTACTCCAATGCTGAAGTTATATTTACCTAATTAAATATTAGCTCAAGCTGTTTGTAGGGTGGAACTTGCCAGATAGTGAGAGAGAAAACGCCCATTTTCCTAAGCCAGAAACTGCGTTTTTCAGATGTGAGATGAAATTTCTCACTCCAGCTTGAAAAGGTTTTCTTTTGTTTTCTTTTTTTTTTTTTTTTTTAATTGAATTGGGCTTGTAATGAAGGGCTTTCATTTTGTTCACCAAGGTGAGAAAAAAACCCCTACATTTTAGGATATAGGGAAAGCTTCATCTGTCCTGGAACAAGTCCCTCGCTTCATGTTCAGCTTGTCTGCGTATGTGTAGAGAAGGAAACATTTTAGACTGTAGGCGGAAGAGGCTGTCAGGACATCGCTCCAGCCTTCCCCACGTGCCAGGGCATTTGAAGTCACAGGGGACTTGAGCCCAGTCCTGGGCCCGCCCCTTTTGCAGTCCAGAGGAGGTTCCGAAGCACCGCGACGTGATGCAGCAGTTGCCATCGGGAAGCGAGGATGTTCCCCGCTCCTCAGGGAGCCACGGAGGAGCCGTGGGGATGCTGAGGGACCAGTGCCAGCTTGGGGCACCCACCCACGTGTGGCAGGTGACTGAGGGGTACGGGGCAGGGTCAGCCACGGACACCGTGGCCCCCAGCCCCCGTGCTGCTGCGCTCTCTCTGGGAAGCCAGCTCCAAACTGCGCCCATGCCTGCGAGATCTCACCGCAGACCGGCTGCTCCTGGATCCCGTCAGCCGCTGAGCAGACGCGGCAGGAACCCCAGGTGCCAAGTCCTGGCACGCTGGGACGGGGAGCGGGGACAGCCCCCAGCGGTGCCAGTGTTCACAAGGGAGGCTTTGAACTCCAGCCGTGGGACAACACTCTGCAAAGTTTTGCTGAACATTCGCTGTGAAATATGCATTTCTTTGAACAAAGTTCCTGAACGTACGACTTAAAAATGGTCGAAGCAACATTTTTGATGATTCATTTGTATTAAATGCAGACAATTTAAACTTCCTCCTCCAGAGGCTGTGCTTTGCTCACTGAAGAGGAGAAAGAAAAGCAGACTTTTTCAACCATTAGAAGTATGATTCAAGCTCTTTGTATTTGTACATACTTAGGTGTTTGAGCTTGTATAGATTATGTCCGTGTATGTTAAAGAGCTGTTCAAAGAGCATGCCACCTCATCAAGACTATTTGCTAGGAAAAGCCCTGTTTGTACTGAAACACAGCAATTGTGTATTTTCATCCTTCTGAACTAGGAAATCCCAAATGTGTGGTGTCCCAAGCTGCTTGTTAGGGGTGATGGGGTGAGTGGAGCAGGCCAGGAACAACTCTTTGTTTCATTTCCAAACAGTTTCAGAAATAGAGCTCACTTACAGTCTCATAAACTTCAATCTATCCTGAGGCCTTCCTGCGTAGCTTCATTTACACGCGCACAAATAGTGTTTAAGAGGTTTACTTTAGTTTGATACTGATCTATCAGGACTGATTATAAAATTAAAAAAAAAAAGAAAAATCAGCTATCTAGTACAAATCTTCTTTCACATAAACAAGACATCAACTCATTTCGCTGCGGTTTTATTTCTGGAAGGAGTATCAAGTTCATAGTGTCATTCCAAGGCAAAGTGACGTGTTTTCGTACCACGGAGTTTTGGAGCTTGCGCTCTTTCAAAAATACAGAGCACCAGATTTTGAGGGTTTTTTGTGAAGATCCTTCTCAACAGAGGCCACAGTGTGAGTCAGATGAGATTTCACTCCTAGGTGTGGACGTGTGCATGCACGGGGCTGGCAGAGGTGGAAGGAAGGGCAGCGTTAGCCGTGGGGACTCGCACCATCCTGGTCATCTAAGACCTGCCGTCAGCAAGTCACTGGGGTATTGTTCAGGCTGCGTTTTCTCCAAGTTGCCCTGTATCTCAGACACCAATTCCTGATCCCTTGATCCCATTCTTTTCCTTTTAATTCCTCCCTGGGCCTCGTCTCGCAGACCGTCCCGCAGCCCTGGCCGTCCCGGGAAGCAAAGCCCTTCCCCGGCAGACGGGCACAAGCGGAGCCCGGCCGCCCAGCAGCGTCCGAGCGCACCCCCGGCACCGGGCGGGCGGTGGGGCGGGACAGCCCGCGGCACGGTGGCGGCCGTGGGGCGGGACAGCCCACAGCACGCTGCACGTGGAGCGGCCCGTGGCCGTGGCCTCTCCGAGCCCCCGCCGCCTACACGGGGTGTCCTCGGACAGAGCTGACGAAACCCTCGGGGCTCTTCTCCGCCGCTGGGCTGTTCGACCCACGCCGAGCTTCGCAGGGGCTCCTTTTGTCCTTTTCCGGCTCCTCTCGTCACGATTCCAACGAGAGTTGCACTTTCGGGTTGGATTTTTTCTCTCTCTTCCCACCGCCCCCCCCGCCAGTGCCCGCGGAGCGGGGCCGGTTCCGCCGGCAGGTGGCGCTGCCCCCCCACGGAACTCGCCGCCCTCTGGGGGCTGCGCGGGCGCGGAGCGGGACCGGCCGGAGTCCGCCCCGGGGCATCCGCCGGTATTTCCCCCCCGAGCGGTTGTTTCCAGCGTTTATGTTGCGAGTTTTGAGCCAATTTCCATATACCCCTCGCCTGCAGCCGGAGCCGGGCATTAGGCTGATTATTATTATTACAGGATGTATTTTACACTTTAGCAGCTGATACAGCTGCTCACCTATCAGACCAAATCTAACAAAACTGATGCAAAAAAGGTTTGTTGGTTGCTTTTTTTTTTTATAGGAATGTATAGACATCACTTAAAAAATTGCTCATAGCATAGAACTGAGAAAATAACAGCAGACTGTGTGTCTATTTTTTTCAGAAGTAATGTCTAGTGTGACAACATTCTCATACTTGAGGAATTAACTGACACTTTAAGCTAAAAAAGAAAAAAAAAATCTGTAGTTCTGAGGTGTTGAGGTGTTCCAATTTTCAGAATTAAGATAAATTAACCGTACGGTGTCTCAGACTGAGAACCCCAGATTGCTGGTTACTTTTGAAAAACTAAGCCCACAAGTTCAGAACCTCTCACTGCCACCGTATTCACTGATGGAAATGAAGTAGCTCATATTGCCACCGGAAATATTTTGGCCTTTGGAGCAGACACAGTTACACTATCTCATGAGATCGTGGCTAAGGCAAAAGTATTTGTTCAAACCTTTGTTTTTTGCTGGCGAAGCCTCAAAAGATCCATGCTTAGGTTCAAGTGAACAGCCACCCAGCTGGAGAACAATGTGGGAAGCGATGTTCAGACTTGGTTTCAGATTCAAACATCTTCAGAGCTCTAGGAGGAAGACGAGAAAGGTGATTTGGACACGGGTTTGGTTCATCCCTTTGTACATATGGGGCGCGCAGAGGTTTTTGGATCTGAATTCAAGTGTCTATGAAATGTGGGAATTTTCAGATCCCGGCTCTTGGTTTGGTTTGGATCTACCTCGACTTTGAACTGTTTGGGTGTTTACCTGAAGCTTGTCCAACCCATCCACATATTTGAATTTGGAAAACTGATCTGAAAATGTAACCAACTGCCTTTTTTTTTTTTTTTTTTTTTTGTGTGTGTGTGTGTGTGTGTTATTTGGCAAATTCAGTTCTCAACAGACACTAGAAATGAAACCTGCGTGTTTCAAAACTTCTGGCACTTCAGCCAGCAGTAGGTGTTGAGTGGTAACAAGGGCAAGGTAATGGACGTCTTCTCCCTTCTTTCTTAGGCTCAGTCTCCATAGTGTGAAATGTTCTTATATCAGCAATGATTTTGTAAGGGGCGATGTTAAGACAGCAAATTGCCATAGATGCCTCAGTGGGAAACAGACTGTCCTACTCCTCCATTCACACACCATTTCCGTTCTGAACAAGAAAGTTCGACAAGACTCGTCAAACAGAAAACTGGATGTTTGTATCATGCTAAGCAAGCTGTATGTACCAGGGGGGGTGCACAGAGGGGCAAGGATGCAGACGGTTGTTACTTACAGTGACAATGCTTGGTTGTTTTTCAGGTTCATCTGCTCAATAGAAGCGTAGAAAATAAATTTTAAATCTGTGTGGCAAATCTCCCCAGAAAGCAACCTGCACTTTCTGATGTCAAAGAGCAGCTAGTTCAGCATCTTCCTTTTAAACCTGCAGAGTAAGTACTGAAAAGCTTTCTGGGAACATTTCCCACATTACCAGTGCTACATACCTCTCTCAAATGGGTTGAGTGATGACTCAAATAACTCAAAGATAGTAGCTAGAAATATAAGAAACAGGGTCACAGCTTATTTCTCTTCTAAACCAGAATAAATTGCTTGATGCTTCAGGGTGAAGAGCTTTAAATTTGTTGAGTGGATTTGCTTGAGCTGACAGTCTTTGAAGAGCTTGACCTGTAACTTGTATGCTCCTGTTCCGCTGCCAGCCCAGCCCCATAACTCACCCCATGAGAGAGTGACAGCCTCACCTATAAAATTGTGTCCTATCCTCACTGCTGAGCTCAGGATTAGTCTCCTTGAAAATCCTAGCCAAGGGTTGAGGGTATCGCATGGCTGCTTGGACAGCAGTGGTGATGTTTGTGGAACCACTCACTGTCTCAGGGCTAATCTCCGAGATAATTTAGATTAACCTTACAGATCTCTGGAAAGCCCATTCCCCGTGATGGACTATCCCTGTTACAGCCAGCCTCAGTTTTGGAGGTTTAACCCAAGGTGACATCACAATGCTGTATCAAAAGCTTTAAACTGATAGATATCTAAGTAGCCCTCCAACCTTCCTCCATTAGACTTTACCTTTTGCTTTAAATTCTTTTCATCCCCTCAGAAAAACACCGTATCTACTGTGAATAATGCTAACCAGAGAAAGCAGGACATCTTGACATCTCCTTGTGTTTACTTTGTCGCAAGATGGATTGCTGTGGCAAAGAGAAGGGAGGTATCAAAGAGCTGCCCCTCTTCGTGTTTGGGGAGGTTTTGTAATCGATCAGCCTGGGCTGGGGAGTAGGGTTGGTACCTTAGCAAAGGTACCTCAGGGGCAGGCTTTGCCTACTGGCACGGGAAGCCAGGTTATTCTGTTAGTAAAAGTATTTATAGCCATCACTACAACTTTGACTGTGCAGCACATGGCCAAAGGCCACTAGAAGCATAGAGACACATGAACTAAAAGCGTAGTTCCAGTCTGAAGCTGGAGTAAAATAAATAAATCATGCTATGTAGAATTATTACCAAAAAAATAGCCTGTCAAAAAGTATGCAAACAGCTTTTGTATTTTTTGCCTTTTTTTTTTTCCTTTTTTTTTTTTCTTGGAAAAGGTGTTCTGCTGCAGGGAGAAAGATGTTTGTGTCTCAGGGATTTGTAAAATAAAATTCCTTGAGGTAGAGGAAGGTGACTGGGTGGGGTGTAATCATGTTTTTAGGCAGGTAAAAGAGGTGCCCCATTCCCCCTTTTCATGCCTGTGTTAGACTGGGGCACACTGTAGGAAAGATGAAAACCCTCTGAAAATAAAAGATTACCCAACTCCTTGGTACTATTCAAGCTGTTCCTGCTCTCCCTGCATCACAGCAGATATGTTTTTACTTTTGGATTATTTTGACCAGGTTGAAGACCAGTTATAGGATAAAGAAAAAATTATGAACCTGAGAAAGGCTGGCTGGTTTGTTTTTTTTTTTCAGCAACCATGAAAGTTTTTACTTCCATCCTGCATTTCAAGTTCTAGTGTCAATGATGGAGCAATAAAATCAGCTGCAAAATAGTCATGCAAAGGGGCCGTGTGTCTTACAGTTTCTGTACAAGACAGAAGATGACCGAACATTGCAGGCTGAAACTGTGGGAAGCACCAGCCTTGGGAGAACATTTTTTTTTTCAGTTTCCACATTGGTTACGCCCTGGAGAGTACTTATGGGATTGTTTCTCTGGTCTCTGTGATTTCACTGTTATGCAATCTACCTCCAGGGCTATGACTTTGACTGTGATAATAGGACCCAGGAAGAGAGACCATTAAATAAGCCCTTCTGCTGATAGGCTTGAAGAGGAATAGGTGCAAGTCCATGTCAAAAGAAGTTGTTTGGATGGTTGGATTGATTTTTATAACCCAGAGATTTGCTGGATGCAGCATTTGGCTGTACACCCCACATTTAACTGGCTCATCCTCCACTTTATCCTATCACCATCCATTTCCCAGAAGCAAGCTATTGATGAACAGCTCCCAGTGCTCAGTGGGGTCCTGCGTCTGTGCGGCTGTTAGCTGTGGCTGCCTTGCCTTCCTCTGCCAATGCAAACCAGCTGGCAGACAGCTCTGAGGGAGCAGCTACAGATGCCTTCAAATAAGCTGCTCCGAAATTTTGTCCTTTTTGGTCTGCTGATAGCTCCTGATGTAGAGCAGGAAGCTCGCAGGTGCTTTCAGGACAAATGGAGATTCAAATTCTCTCTCCATCGAATGGATGTGGACAACTGCTCTGGTCCAGCTAGATATCAACTGTGTTGAGGGACTGGGTGTCCTGCTCCTTCATTCAGACACCAGGTCCTAAATAAAAGGCTTTTTAAAAGTTCAAATCATTTTTGGTGTGTGTGATAGAGCTGCAGAATATTCTGAAAGCAAAGAGCACAAAAAAAAAATCACACAGCGTTTTCTCTCTCACGCACGTGTCCCAGGCAATGTAAGAACAATATGAGGTGTGAAATGGCACGGGAAGAGATTGTAGGAGAGTCTATCTCAGTGGGGTTGTTTTTAACATCAAAAGGGGGTTTTCACATCCCAAAGGTATGACGTACAACTGCAGGAATCAGGTGAGACCCCAGGATCTGTGCAAGATGAATGATCTGAACGGATAATGAGGTTGTTTCCTCCTGCTCTTTTATGAAAATAGCCTTATTTCAGGAAGTGCCAGCCACTTTTCTTTCCCCCCTTTTGAATTCAGCTCCCAACAGTACAGGTACTAAAAATCAGCTAGCCACTTAAAACCCCAGTCTGTTTAGTCTAGGTATCATTGTAAATAAAGTGATAAATTTGACCATCATGACTTTGTTTCTAACTGCACTTAAAAGCATCCTTCCCACCACCTGCCCCAGGGATCCTCACTGTGGCTCAAGCGATCTCACAACCATTTCCTTCAGTCTGTGGTGGATTTGGCCTAAATTTCACTACATTTCTGTTTTTTGTTCTGGAATCACTAATAGTGAGTCAAGGAATCAGTTCAAATGCCATGATTTATGTGAGAGTTAAATGTCCCTGAAAGGCAGAGTAACTGCTTCTCAAGACTGATTGCTGTGTGATCTTTGGTGTTTTTCTTAAAAGTCCCAGGGAGAGTTTCATGAGAATCCAGTTACTTTGAATTTAAACTAAACTCCAACAAGTTTATAGGTCCTCAAAAATTGTAAGGGAAATGTTAAAAGAGAGGGCTTTTTAATGTCTTAGAAGCCAAAGAAATGAATATTTAAGCCAAGGAACAGAATATTTAGCATTTGAACAAGGATTTAAAACCCATTGCTGGTTTTAAGGTAATGATTTCTGAATGATTGCTTTGGTGAAGCTGAGCAAAGCCCTGGGCCCTCAGGTTGTATATCTTCTGTGCTTGCTTTGGTCTTCAGGAAACACAGTTTTACTCAAGAATTTAGAGACTGGGAAGGTCTTCGTCTCACCTAGCTTTGGTGATTAGATAGATGTCTGTGTCACACACAGATGTCCCCCTTGTAGTAGTCAACCTGAATAATTACCAAGTGGCTGCAGCTTACTGCCAGGAGGGAAAAGCTGTTGGAAAAGTGTCCTCATGGTGTACAAGAGGGAAGGGCTTGTAACAACCACAGGCCTGCAAGCTGAAGGCCTGGCACAAGGACATAGAGTGGTTAGGTGGGATGCTCAAGGAGAAAGGTCAATAGGGCTGTCAGGGAGAATGGCTTGGTCAGTGCGGCTACGAACTTCCAAGGTGGGCACATGGCTATGGGTGCATCCTGGGGCAAACTGTGGCCATTGCAGATGTGGGGTGGCCGTGACCTGAGGACAGCCTGTGGCAGGGCTTGCAGATGACCTGAGAGACTCACTGCCCGCACTGACAGCAAAGCTGCCTGGGGGAACAGGCCCTGGGAACATTGCAAAGCCACATGATCTGATTCCCGCCTTGAGTCAAAGGCAGGAAGAACCTGAGCTGGCAAGGGTGGGAAAAGCCCAGGCAACTCCAAGCTGGACGTGCAAAGGAGCCTGGGGCTCCTGAAGCGCTGTTTTGTACCTGCTGGAGTGAAAAGGAGTAGTGTGGTTTGCACTGGTCTCATAAAGCAGGCACCAGGAGGGGGATTCCCTGCTGCCTGGTGTGTGAGCACCTCTGGGGAAGTCCAAGGCATGGCAGCAAATGCTGCCTGGGGAAGGAGTGACACACCATCATCGCTCTACACCAGGAGCTCGAGAGAGGAGTGCGGGGGTGCAGCAGGGCTTCTGTGGCTGTTAAACTCGGCTGCTTGTGCAGCCTTCCCTCGCTGGATGAGAAACGAGGAGGAACAGCTCCCTTCAGCTGCAGTCAGGGCCGTGCATTTACTGCCTGCTGCTAACAGCTTACAGTAAATGAAAAATTCATTTTGTAAGAAACACACTTTCTGTTTTGACCCAAGTCACATAAATTGATGTGGATGTAAAGTATGAAACAGCCCAAGCTGAAGCGGGTAATCCAGCTCAGTGTTGTGTGCAGGTCACATCACCCGTGTGTTTCGAGTGCTCAGGCAGCATAAAAGGCTGTGACTCTCCAAACTAAAGCATTTCACCATAATTG
Source organism: Megaceryle torquata (assembly GCA_024611175.1). NCBI lineage: Eukaryota > Metazoa > Chordata > Aves > Coraciiformes > Cerylidae > Megaceryle > Megaceryle torquata. Next base: position 35,567 of record JANIJG010017722.1, on the reverse strand, counting down.
ATTAATCTTTTGGCACAGACCTCTTTAAGTGTTTTATTCTCTGGGTGCTATTTTTCACATTTTGTCTCCTTATTAAAAGCTGCAGTCATCCAGTCAGCTCTCGGAAGCAATGACCTATGACTCATGTAACCATTGACAGACTGTTTTGGAACAATTCACAAAAAGCTGAAATGCATTAAACTATTCAGCTAATACATAAATAGAATACAGGGTCAGTTTGCAAGCCATTTGTTAATAGACTAAAGGGCTCCCTTCCCACAAAAATAATTTAAAACATGATTTATCTAGCTCCTTCCAGAACAATTCATTCTTTCGAGTCCCCTCGATGTGCGTTACAGATGCAAAGGCTGGCCTGGCTAGAGCTGTCGAGGACAACCTATTTGCAGGTTTTGGTTCATTTCTGATTCCTTATATGTTGTCAGAAGTGTGGCTGGCTATGGCAATCTGGCCTGTAGATAAATGTCTAGAGCATTATTTATTCCTTCTATCAATTCAGCAGTAGATCCCCTTAATGTTGAAGTGGTGGACATTTTCTGTCTATACAGGAGTTTCTGAAGATTTGTGGGGAACCTGGCTGAGCAAGCTGACAAAAGCAGAGAGGAGGAATATATAGGTACCAATCTGGGGATAGGGTTAAACTTCTTCTATTGATTTTGAACATAATTCCAGATAATTCTAACAGATGCTGCCCTCTTTGAGTGTACTGTGCAACAGCAGTCACTCCCCATTCAACTTCATACCACACAAGGTTTCACAGATTGCCTTCTTTAATGCCTTGGCTGCCCCTTCTTTGGACAAAGGATTTTAGCCTATGCTGAAGATACCGGATCAGCCTTATGTACCTTTCCATCTTGAACTCCATTATAGACATTATGTCTCGTTCCTGGTGCGGGCAGCTGGATGTGCCAGCAGACATTACTCTCTGCAAGTTTGGGTTATTGGGACTATCTGATACAGCCACTGCTACTGCCAAACCAAAAACCTGCTTGTCAGATTTCTGGGCCTGCCTGTGGATCCCCAAGGCTGCCACACTCCTGGCCTCTCCACAGCAGCAGGGCACGGCCATGCAGCCTGGGCTGGCACCAGCCTCTCCATGGCCACACTCATGGTACTGGCACTCTCTTCTTGCTCATTTTTCTCTTCCTCGTTCACTATGCTCGCATTTTCAGCCTGAATGGAAGCCAGATACATCTCACCTGCCCATCTGCAGTATGACTGTTCCTTTAACCCTCGCTGCCCCTTTCCTACCCCAGCAGCTCTCCCTGACCACGGGCTGCAGAGGAAGCCCCCCTCCATCAGCAGCTCAGGCTCAGCTGGCTGCGCTGCCTCGTGGCTCCTCTCGAATCGTCTCCATGTTGGTGAGAGCTGGTGGTCTGCTGGCAGACAGGGACTGCGGCTGTGGGTAATCCAAAGCCAGATGTGGTCAGGTGCAAACTGCAGTGAGCTCCATAGAGGATGGATGTGACCGGATCAGGGAATATACATGTGGCGTTACGTCACTGAGTACAGCTGGGCTTCACTTGTTACATGGTCTTAATTTTGCATATAATTACATGAATTCTTTCTGGTCTCAGGCAGCTTTTCTTTCAAAGGTCAATCATGTTGTCCAGATATGTTTTTCTAGTGCTTCAATATGATATTACAGAACCATGAAGGATATACTACTGGATTACCTATCAGTATCCATCCTAAATGATCCATATTGTAAAGCAATATATTTTGAAATGAAATATAAGTCTAAAAAAAGCAAACAGCTTTTCAAATAAATACATTACCTTTTTGTTTTAAAAGGTAAAGGAAGTTATAAAGAGTCATTTTTCACACATGGTTGTGCTTTAAAAAGCATCAGAAGGACAGAGCTAGGTTTCACAGCCAGGAGAAAGTCACTGCCATCCTCTATAAATCAAGCTTTCCTTTCTCTCACTCTCCTGAGCCAGGTGCTCCAAAGGGTTACCACCATCAGTTAAATCTTTCCAATGAGGAGAAATAGCAGTGCAGAAAAACATATGACTTGCAAAAAGAGAGAATAGATAGAACTTTGTGACTTTGAAAACTTGTCAGATTACTCAATCAGTTTGATTAAACATACCTGTAAATATACATATAGTAAATGAATATATGTATTATGTCCATATTATGACCACAGAAACATGCAATGCTCAAGCTTGTGTAACCTGGTGGGGGTAGAAAAAGATGTACCCACCACAGCAGCCTGTGTCATTAGCTTCAGTGTACTGTTTTGTGGGGACGTCATAAATTAGGTGCACATAATTGTGTTTGTGTTTTCTGTGGGAAAAGAGAGAGGAGGTGGCTAATTTGTTAGCTCATGGCATTCTATGGGAAGTTGAGCTAGGGCCTAAAAATTATTCCAAACTGTTGTCTTTACCTGTAAGGAAATCTGCAGCAGGGGTTGCTGGAGCTCAGCAGACACAGCAGGAACATGTTTAATGCTGAACTGTCACCAGAGCATCATGAAGTCAAGCAACAGCAAGTCCTTTATCTGCACAGGCAATTAGGTAACAGTCTCACAAATGAGCGGGATGCGGAGGGGCACTCAGAGGCCACGCTGCTTTCTCTTCACACCTGCCCTGTGTGGCATCTGACCAACAGTAGTGAGCTATTAGCAGTTATTGACATTTGTCAGCTCTCTGGTTTTCTGGCAGGAAAACGGAAGCGGCAGCAATCACGCCCAATTTAGTTTCTCATGATGTCAGGGCTTTGCGGACGCACGCACAGCAAGAAGCGCCCAGAAAAGGTTTGCAGATGTGCGGCCGGCAGTCAGCGCTGGTAGTGATGCTGCCAATGTTGCACATGGATCAACTGACGATTAAGATATCAAAAGCGATCAGCGGGCGCACTGACAGCCAGCCCAATTGTTTGCACCTGTTCCCCGGCATGACCCTGGGGTCTGGAATGGATTACCCTGCCTGGTGCTGGACACATTCCACCTCTCCACACCGTGATGGACTCCAGCAGCAGCTCTGCTAAGGATCATGCGACTCGCTTTACCGTAAGGACCAGGAAAAAGAAGGATACAATTTGCTGATAGTTTTTTTCTTTGGTGAAAGTTTTCAATTGATATGGGGAGTTAACAAGAACCCATTGGTTGAAACAAGGAATTCTTGCTTCTCTTCTGCAGGATCCAGGTACTGACTGAAAGCTGTACAGTCAGACATCATCCTGGCCACTTAAATCCAGAAACAGGCCTGGGCTTGCTCTCCCATGCATTGAAACCTCCTCGTCCTAACCATAGCGTCTGTAAAGGAACTCTGAGTACTTTGTGGGCAGATGTGCCACACAGAGGAGCTTCTGACCAGCTGCTCTCACTCATACTAACTCTGGTACAGATGGAAGTAAAGCTGAAGCAGTCCAGATCTCCTCAAGGGGAGCCCAAAGCCCCAGAATTTCACAGCATCACAGTTTCCCTCGCTTGGCCTCCAGGGTTACCCAAACCGGTTAAATCTAAGCTGCCACAGTATGTCTGGCCACGCTGCCATCTGCCCCTGGCTGTCATACAGGCGCAGGTTTCGTGTCGGATGGAGGCAAACTGCAAGAGTCAGGCAGCTGGACACGTGTGCAGAGTTTTTTCAGGAATTGTAGCATGGAATTTTCAGCCAGCAATCATGGCTGATGTGCCCACAAGTTCCTATCGAATGTACACTGTTGGTGGACTGCTGGTGAGAAGGCTGGGTTTGGTGGTCTAAATTATTGTTAAAACCATTCAGAAGTCAGGGGGATACCTTCAGAGAAAGCCAGTGTCACTTGAGAAATGGCTTTTTATGAAAACAGGCTACATTTATAAAGAACATTCAGTACAAATAGTCCCACGGTGTGTCATGTACCACATGTAGGGGCTGGTAGGTGCCAGTTAGTAATAGAGCTTTAGCATGAAGTTGGCAATGAAGAGACATAGACGAGGCCCAAAGCATCACACAGTGAATGGGCCGTAAGTATCACATTATTTTCTTGTGCAGCACCAAAGCAAATAACTTCATGGAATTTCTAATAATATACATTTTATCTGCTACATGTTGCCACCTGTCAGACTTGTACATGTGTAAATTAGTTATTGCTTCATTTTAGGAGGTGTGATTTACTTGAAATAAAGTTCCCGCCTTAGGGCATTTGAGGTTTTGCTTTATCAATACACTTATCTTACTGTGATGAACACACATTTCTGTTCTGTGGAGATGGCCAAGAAAGCCAACCCTGTGTTCAGAGCTTTGGGCTGCTTGTTCTGGTCATGCGTCACTCAGAGGATGCCACATGGAAAACTGAAGAATGTTGTCCTCAATAAAAATATCAGAATATCAGCAAATAGAAAACAGCAAAGTAGTATAGTAGGGTTTTTTGCATTTCTCTATTTTCTAATACAATCAAATAATTTTTGTTTGTATTTTTTCTGAACTATTGATTTTTGTGTGTATTAAAACAAAGCCCGTATTTTAAAGGACATTACAAAGGATGTCATTTAAAGATCTCTCAAAACCAAACCAAATTCCTTTAGCATGTATGGTATCACAACATCTATCCCTTGGCCCTTAGGAATAAAATAAGCTAATAGGAAACTTCTATAGGGTTTTCTTTTTTTTAAAAAAAATCCTCATTTATATGCAACCACTGCTGATTGTTACCCAAAGTCATTATTTTACAAACATTAGTAAAGTAAGTGAGTCACAGAAACGGGACAGACATTAGCTGAAGTACATGGTCAGATTACACAGATAAAGTGACATGTAAGAAGGCCTCAGACTATTGGGCCATAGTTCTAGGAAATATTTCTTTACAATTTAGAAAGATGAACCCACTATTAGTGTATAAAGAATTCCCTTATGCCAGGCCACAGGTAAAACAGAAAGAAAAATGCACTATCCAAGCTGAAATATGTTTATTTGTACCTTAGGTATTAGACTAGGATCTGGGCAACCAGCTTTCATACAGGCAAAGTGAGTGGTGAAGTCAATGACTTTAGAGGTTTAAGAGAGTAAGAGCTATGCTTTTTTGTTGTTGTTGCTTTAATTGCATATACATATACTACAAATGTTGATGGAAAATGGATGATCCTCCTTGCAGAGAAATGTACTGGACAGCATCAGAGAAAGGAAGATATTAAGTCTCCTTTACGTATGTGACCTACAGAGCATTTTCTTACAGTGACGGGGGAAGGGAATAATGTAGACCTGACAAGAACAAATTCTGTTTTAAGAGCTGATGTGGACTGTTTAGCAGATCAAAGTATTTGCAATGCGTAAAGCACTTATTGGTCCTTTATATTCAAAGATTACATGTCATTCACTATATTTATTATTAATAATTCACAGAATCGAGATCTTCCCCATTAATTTAATTTCTGAGGTGAAACAGAAGGTGCCAAACCACTCCAGTAAGCTGGCACGGCTCAGCAGTGCAGCTACATAGCTGAAGCATAACCTGTGGAATGACATAAAAGCTGGCAGAAAAGGAAAAGAATGCCAAGAAACAGCTTTTTTTCTGAGATCTTTGCAGGAGGCCCTGGGGTTCAAGGGCCTCACTTAAATCCTGGGTGAGCTCTTGCCTTTCAGACACATTCCGAAGTTCAGCTGTGTTGTGTGTGTACACCCCTGTACCTTTGTCTGCTTTAAACCTGCCACCTACTAATTCTGTGCGATGCCTCTTAGACTGTGGTTAGGGAGGGACCAAGCACGGTAGGTCTGTGTCTGTCATGCCACACTTTCCTTTGCAGACCTCTACCACAGCCTCCCTCAGATGTCTCCTCCAGAGCAGCCCTTGCTGCCTCTCATCTAAGGGTACACTAAGTCACTGTCCTGGCTTGGCTGGGATGGAATCCTGGGCCAGCCACGCTCTGCAGACCATGAGCAGTTTGGAGTCAGCCAGGGCAGCTGCCCCGTGTTGGCTCCAGGTGCTTCCAACCCCAGTAACATCACACCCAGTATAAAGGGGGAAGGTTGAACAGATGGATTCCTCTTCCTTCTCTCGCTCCCAAGGATGATTTTCTGTTCACTGTGACCACTGTATGTTCACTGGGGTGAATATAACTTTATATATTTTATACTGGCATTGGTGTTAGTCTGTCTGTTTCATTAAATCAATTTCCAAGGCTGCAGGTCTCCTCTGCTTTTCCTGATCTTCCCTTTTCTGTTGGGGAGGGGTCACTGAGTGATTAAGCAACTGCTGTAGTTCAGCCCCAGATAGGAACTAAACCTAGACCGTGACTCTTGTCTGGATGCAGAGCTGTACTAACTCCCCTGGGGACCTTCTTTGCTGTGAAAGTGACTTTTTAGTCCTAACTTCTGCTTCCATTACTCCTGTTTATGTGAATGTTTAGTTGCTTATTTGAAGTTGAGTAATTGTTTTCTGAGCCTTGACTTCCCTTGCTCTTCTCCAGTGCCTCTCATGGCAGGGTTTTCTTTTGCTGACTGCCCACAGAAAGGGTAGGTGATGTCTCCCAGGAATGTGCCCAGAAGCATCCTGACACAGATGCAGAATATTTGCATCTTGCACAGACAAAGCTGGAGGTGGGTTTCTGCTCTCCACAGAAGGTAAGTCTTGAAAGAAATGTAAGAAGACAAATTTTCCAAAAACTGCTGTTCACTAATTTGATGTTTAAAGACATAGTGTTTTTATAAATTACACTTTAGTTATATAGCAGTTGTAACACTCATTTGCTTATGTATGTACATTATCTAAAGAATATATGAAAAAAAATAAAATGTCAACCATGTCTACAAACCCCGATGCTACAAATAGTTGTGGAGGTGTTGCTGACGCCATGGTCCTGCAAAATCTGTGCTTTCCTTTTGAACCCCTGAGCCCTTGGCCATTGTATTCATTTCCATTTATTTTTTGTTAGTTTTCTAAAACGAGATCCAGACTACATCTGAATGGAGTTCCCCTTGCTACAGCTGGATATCTATTTCATAGGTGGGGAACTGAGGCATAAAAAGAGTAAATGAGTTCTGGAGGTCAATCAGGCCAGGCAGAGCAGCAGGCTGGAAGGGGGTTCACATGTCCAGGCTCAGGTTAATGCCAAGCAGGGGCTGTGCCACTGCTTCCCTGCGTCAGGGCTAATTTCATCTACAGTATCGGTAACAAAGGGGACAAAGACATTTCAAAAGGTTGATTATTTATCTGCAGTCTTATTCAAACTCTATTTGTGATCACAATCTCGTGATTGTGAACACTCACAGCACTTCTACTTCTGAGGGGAAAAAAAAAAGTTGTTTACCTCGGGGCTATTTGAGCAGAAAAAGAACTGTATTGCAGTGTTAGGAAACTGTCTTTGTCAAACAAATCACTCCTACATGGCCATAAGCAGTACAGATGTGTTGTAATCGCTGCTTAATAATTGCTTTCAGATCAAATAGTGTTCAAGCGATTACCACATCTGTAAACTGCTCTGAATAAAAGTACAGGACATTTTGTACAGACTGATTTAGAAAAGCAGGCTGTTATTTATAGAGACAACAACTTTGTGTTGTATTACTGATGCACAGTGAGGCAGAGTCTGTATTTTAAGCACAAGAGAAATAGAAATCATCTCAGTGCTCTTGTGATTGTGATTTTATTAACTAAGCCTTCCTTCAACATGGTCTTTGATTTAGAAAGCACCTGTAAAGCTGTTTGTGCTTTTTGTGGATCCTCCCCTGTTCCTCCTGGATGATGTTTATCATTCTGCACATGTGTGCTATGAGCAGCAGTTGATTTATTTCCCCTGATTGTCTGAAAGTGTCTCATCATAGTCCAGAATCAAATTAAGCTAACTGCATATGCTCATTTCTGTGAGACTCAGGGTGAGCTTGGGGACTAACCAGCTACAAAAGCATCCATGCAATCACCAGAGGAGCAGCAGGTTTCAGCTCTGTGACCATTAGATTTGGTTTGTTTTTCTTCCCCTTTCTCCCCCTGCTCCTTAGAAACAGGTGGTATTTATCTAAGCAGCCTGTGCTGGGCAGCTGGCTGGTGGGTCCCTCCAGCTGGACATCTCCTCTACATTCAGCTCAACCACACCTGCTTCAGATAGCAAACAAGAAGTGTTTTTATCTTCCGTATCTGGAGGAAAAGGGGGGGCCTATGTGAGATGAGATGGGGGAGGAAGAGGAGGATGAAAATCCTGGACCAATCATGCCTCTTTCAGCTGTAATATTTTGTGATGTTCGCAGAGCCCATCTGGTCCTGTACCAGAGAAAAAAAAAAGAGTGAAGTTCAAGAGCTTTTTCTTTTGCTCTCTTGTGCTACTCTCTAGCACAGTTACTTCATTATCTCTTGCTCTTATTTGATCAGATTTATCTTCCATTAAAACTTCCTTTCCCTTGAAGTAGACAGTGACAGGAGAATGCCTGCCTTTCCAAGCTTTTATTGTTTGGAATTAAGAAATGGTAGAATAGGCTCATGAAAGATTAATGACTTCCTGTAAGCATTTTTGTACCTGAGGACAAGCAATTACAAAAATATGTCCAAAAGAAAACAAGAAAGGGTATTAGTCTGTTTGGCCAGGTATTTCTTGGCAGACAGCAAGCTTTGCTTGTTGCACTGCCAGAGCATTTAGAGCTGAAGCAACTTCTGTCTTGATCTCATGGATCATATTTTGTTTTGTACATGAGTAGCAATGTTGTCCTTGCAAGAAAAACTGACACTCTACGGGTATTTGCCTTGATACTTTCTTGCACTTAAGTTCTTGTTCATGTGCTAATACCTGTAACGTCAAAACAACAAACCAAGATGAGCAAAAGCGGCTCAAGTAAAAGTGTATTATTCACTCTTATTCAACCAGCTCCTTAAGTAAAAGCATAAGCTGCACTTAATGCTCTCTGGACACCAGTAGTAAAAGCTGCCTTTTGTTTAGAGGGATGAGTTTTTGTTTTGGCCTATTGCTATGCTGTGGCACTACTAAAATCTGAGACCGAAAGGGGACTGTATTTGAACACACAGCCGGTGCATGGGGACACATCAGCTTCTGAAACACTAAAGAAGTAAAAGCTGCCCTGCCATGGTCACATGAGGACACTTACCCTTCATCAGGAACTTCTTGGGAGACTTTCTTCTGACCTGTAAAAGTTGCATTTGATGGTCTCTCTGTATGTTAAATAAAAAAAAAGGAAAGCATAAATCTATTTTCCCAAGTAAGTGACACCTTATCTTACACTCTTAAACCTGCCTAGAGCAGAGGAACTGGCTCCCTGGGGGGACTGTTGTTCTCTGCTGAAAGTGACAGACGTAAGGCAAAAAGAGCGAATGGCAGAGAAACTACAATAATGGGAAAAGGGGAGGGGAAAAATCCTTAGGAGTGCTGAAATGTGTGAAGATTAAACCAGCATTTTGATCCTAGACATGGAACAATTATTTTGACCACTAGGAATTCCTACATAGGATGGCCTTGTAAGAACCTGCCATTGTTCCTAGCTGGGTTAGCTGCTTTTCCCACTGCCTGTTTTCCACAATGAAGCGATGTGAATGGGAACCTCTTTTGCTTAGAATGAGATGGTGCAGTTACCACCCACACGTGTCAGCACAGAAAGCTCCAGATAACTCACTTGCTGTGTTTTGTTTGGCATTATCAAATCTGCTTTGTTTACTGCTACCTGCTCATTGAAGTTATAATAATTTTCACAACTGTTTAGAGGTTTTTTTTATACTTGTTACTGTCAGAGAAAACTCTAAACCAATAAATTATCTTCCTCCTGAGTTCAAAGCCTATTGTGTGAAGAGCTATAATGATACCAGATGGGATAATTTTCCATACAGCTTTTGGTGTATCAGAAATCTCCTGTGAAAGTGAACACTGGAGTGAAATGCAGCACACGTGGCAGACATGAGGAACTGCTCCTCTTCACCTGAGACCACTCCAAGAGAGCTGGGACAAGCCTGAGCTGGTTATTCTTTTATATGTTTTGATGTAAGGTGAAAGGAAGATTAGCATGAACATACATATATTAAAGATGTGAATGTTCAGAGTTGCTGTTTGCAGAGAAAGCATGAAGGTGTCTTCAGTTTCTAGTTTCTACACACAGAAGTGTGGCACGCTCCAGCATAGCCTTGGTTGACTGGGATGCTCACACTGAGCCTTGACTGACTGAGTGCAGGTCTTTCAACAATGGGGTTTAACATTCTGACCTAACATTTAATGTATTAATCCTAATTTTATGCTGATACTAAGACTCTCTGCTGTATTAAATCAACCTAGGTTAATTCTGAATTACATGTCTCCCACCCACTATCAATAGGTTCACTGTTTGGTTCCCCAGGACTGACCACCCACTTTTATGAGAATCTGCAGCGAATTAGAAAATCTGTCATTGCTGGAGGAGCCGGACAGCGGGGATAGGGGCTGTCATTCCTTCCACACAACACACGCCCTTTGTCTGCTATCTCTTAAACTAACCTGACATAATTTAGCCTCCTGGTCAATGGTATCTTTATTCTCTCCCAAGGAATGCTCCATTCCCCAGCGTTATTAAGAAATTTCTGGACAATGTTTAGTGGCTGTGCAATCATCCAAGGTTCTATTAAAAAGCCATCTGGGTAATTAATAGCACATTTGTTCTCAGCCTCCTCCCAATTTGTCCATTAGTGGAATAAAAGCACAGGACAAAGGCTAATGTGGTTGAGTTATATTTTACAAGAATTCTTCAGGAAGTTGAAAACACATGATAGTTTTCCAAAGATACGTATGTTTATGGGCGCTCTCCAAGAGCAGCAAAACAGCACAAGCCTGGGGCTCTCGGTGAGGACTCTGCCCTGTTGACGGAGGGTTGACTGTAGCCTGCATGCGTTGAGGCTCTCCAGCCCAAGGAGGGGAGGCTGTGGGAATGGCCTCCTTCATCCCAGTTCTGTTACAGCTGATAAAAACAATTCCAAGAGCCATGTCAGGGCACTACATCAAAACCAGCACAAATTACTTTTATACTCCTTCACCTGATATTTGAAGGCTTTTCTGAGGTTGCTTTTTAATGTCTCTTCCTGAAAGCAGGATTACAGCCTCAGGCCGTGCTCTCTGAGGTTTATTCTTTCCCTTTCATTTGCTCTTGCTTTTTCTTGAAAGCGCCTGAAGAAGAAACACTTTAAGATTTCAGAAGTTTATTGTTAAAACTAAGAAATATTCCACTTGATCCTGGATTTTTACTCCTTTTATTCTTTTTTTAACTCCTTCAAGGAAGATTGTCACTATTATTTTGTGCCTGTTGGTGTGGAGAAAAGCCAAGTCTGCATCTTCTCAATTATAGTGGAAGGAGATACTACTAAACAGCTACACTTCAGCAGCAGGGATCTCTCTTGAACCACAAACAATTGAAAGTAATGTTTACCTGTAGTCAGTTATTATTGGGTGTAGGGCCAGAGCTGGTGTAAGCTCAGTGATGAGCTCAATAGGACTGTGATGATTTACACCACAAGTGGATATGGGCTCCTGAGAAAAAACAGCCTGAAATTCATCACCCAGTCAGAATTTTCATATAAACTACACTGGTGAGAAGTTAGTTGGATTATGGATGAAACATGATTTTTCATTGAAAAAGCATCTGCTTTCTGTGGAAATTTTTGTTTCTTGGGGTTGAAAAATGAAATTTCTGAAAGCCAAGGCTTATTTATTTGCCTATATTGCCTCAGAGGGTCATGGAGATTAAATTTCTGTTGTGTTATTTGTCTTAGTGGGCTGTGCACTGCAGGGAAAAAGGCAGCTCCCCAGTGAATTGTGACACAGTGTTGTCATGGTTCACCATCTCGTGGAGATGGCAGTGTGGATTTGGGGAGCCTGTCTTGACAGCGTGTTGCGTCCATGCTTTGCACGTGTATGCCGGTGTGCAGAGCACCATGGCAGCCTTTTGGAAACCACCAGTCTCCACTTTTCCTGACTTTGCTTTTAATTTTCTGGAGGTGAGGGTGGTGGTTTGATTTTTGTTTATCTTTTTTTGTTACCTACCCTGGTAGGGAGAGCTGCTCACTGTCATTTGAACTTTCCTGGATCACATTTTCCTTTCTCACTGGTTCTTTGCCATACTGACAGCAACTCTCCATCAGTAACAAGCAGTGTGTGAAATCACCGTTTTCACCATACCTGGTGAACTGTTGCAGCTAATGGGATTTCCACCTGGATGACAAGGAGTCTTTCTCTATAATTTTTTTCTCCAAACTGCAAACAGAGCTTTTGAATAGTATGATTTTGTTTGCAAAACAATTTTCCATTGAAAAAATTGAAACACTCTCCTGTTTTCTGTTCAGCTCTAGTCTGTGAGATAAAAGACTGAGTCCTATAGACAGCTTTTCCCCACCTTTGTGGAGAGTGTTGGGATTTCAGCTTGGATTTCAGCCAAAGCAAAGAGAGTGTAGAGCCCAGGAGCAACACAACACATGCACAGTAGGTTTTTAATTTGCTTTGCACTCCAAAGTTTCCCCTCCTGCTCGGGTGAAGGAGCTCTTTCCACAGCAGTATAAATATTTGTTGACACTTCACAGCCTCAAGTGCCTGTAAGAACATCGCGTTTATGAAGTAAGTGCTCTGCAAATACTCGCAGGACCCACAGTCAGTGTTTCTGACTGTGCAGCACCCATGTTTAAATTTCGTTTGCAGGCTGTAGGCTTACCAGCTTAAGTAGTGCTCTCAGGAAAGGTCACCAAAGCACTTCAAGTTTTTCATTCTTAATCTCATTAAAATTAAGAATGTGCTCATAATTGCGCAGACTCTGATGGGCCTGCTGCAGCCGCACCAGGCTTGCCAATCTGTTCTGCACAGCTTCTCCTACACAGAATGTTCCTTAGCGTCTCGGTTCTGTACATCACACTGACACGTCCCTTTGTGCCACACTCTGTAATATCTCTCCTGCCTGTGCTGTAGAAAGCAGAGCAACTCACCCCACACATGGCCCTGGGAACTCCTTCGTGGGAAAGCACAGAAGTCGGGGAGCACGCACACGCTTCTTCATGCAGCCTGGATGAAGTGGGGCTGAAAGACCACATGGAGGAGGAAAGGACAACGGTACCGAGGAATCGGGTGAGAAGTCTGAAATCACTCAGGTGGAAGGAACATGTGGCAGAGAAAGAGTTCAAAAAGATTTCCCCACCAGCCCCCTCACTCACAGCTCCCTCAGATCTCAGCCACCATGTTCGCAGCCTCAGGACCCTTCAGGGCACTGCCTCTAGAGCTGCCGGTGACACTTGAGTGTGTGGTCCTCCATGTCTACGTTTGCCTGTATGAGACAAGCCCATTGCCTTAGATAATATTTAGGTTCACGGCTGTGGGTGCTATTGGTGTAACAATCCCCCAATCTCTGAATATGTAAGTGGTGCTGGCTGTACCTGGTGCTGATACAAAGCAACTGGACCCATTTTGTCCAAGGTTTTCCATGCTGTTATTTTTGTCCACACTTTCCCTTGGCTTTTCCTTCTTCACTGGCTCTCATGCAAAGGTTTCCCTCCAAGGGATTTACAGAAATGTTTTGTCATAGGGCTCAGCTGATCTGCAGACAATAATTTTAAGACTTGTTTTAGACCATTGTTCAAAGTGTAACGATGTTTTAAGCATTTGGTAACTTCTCCAGCATGCTCTACACGCTCAGACAGAAGACGTTTTACAGAAGCTGGCACTCCTCTGGGTCAGAGGTGAGGCAGGCTGTGTTCCAGTGAGGAGAGGGGCATTTCTTGTATGTCTTGGCTGAGCTACCTTGAAGAAATTGGCTCGCTGACAATTGAGCTTTTTTACTGAACTCAGGAACTTTTGATTGCATGGGCGCACTAGGTACAAGAGAAAAAGGACTGATTTTGGCAGATGGAATAGCAGAAGGTTTTTATTCTGTGTCCACAGTGTTTTAGTCGCACCATCCTTCTCCCCAGTAGTACCGAATGGTGTGTCTGTTGTTGGCTGAGGCTGCCTGTACATTGCAAGAGCACCGACCGACACTAAGCTACTTACACAGGGTATTTTCGACCCATTGACTTTCTGATAAATGAAGGCTGCCTTCTATAAAACTTAAAAGCAGAGCAAGCTGAACTGTTTCTGACCTGTACTTGACCTGTGTAGCTTCATCTGCTCCTGAAAGACTTTTCAACAGCAAGCTCACAAAACTCTCTTTTTTTTTGCATTACTCTTGGATAAAGCCATTAGGCTGCTGGGTTTTGTTTCTTGGATGGTTTGGGTTTTTGTTTGTTTGTTTGTTTGTTTGGGTTTTGGTGTTTTGTTGGGGTTTTTTTTAATTTTTTTTCCCCACTGTTGTAGCTTCACTGATCTTTGTGTTTCACCATTTCTGCTTGCTCCTCCCTCCCCAAGTTCAGCTTGTAAGAAAAGCACAGAGAATGTTCTATTTACTGGTAGCAAAGAGCATTTCCAAGCATTGTGAGTGTGCCGAGAGTTTTCTGCATGTGGAAGAACGGGACACTTTAGGAAAAAGCCTCCCAGTCACTTCATAGAAACATATATTCTGTCTGAATATACCCACAGAAATCTGCATATGGTGAGCTTAAACTGCTCCCTGGGGTTCTCAGTCATCTGTTAGAGGCGCTCAAACTGAGAGGGGAAAAAATCCCACAATTTCCAGTCTTGTGTTTTTCTCTTTATATCTCTCAAAAGAAAGTGTTTCATAGTCAACATAGTTTCATTTTTAGTTCCATTTTTTAGTATTTTGAGTCCAGTTTTCTGACATATTAAGTGTATCCTGTGAGGTGCTGAATATGTACTGAAAGCAGTAGGAGCAGGAGTTAAACATGAAGCATTTCCTGGAAAACTTTTCAGTGACAGAAGTATAAGCATAGTTAAAGTCTTTTTTCTTCACTGTTCTGTTCACCAAAAAAGAACCATATTATGCTGAGATGATTAAGCTACTACTTTGGTTTACTTTTCATTGATTTTCTGTTCATGACATGAATCATAATTCATTTTTCTCGATGTGTCTTTTGGTGTAAAAAAAATGAATGGAAATGATGTGTTTTCAGCTTTATGCAGGTAACTAGAAATCAGGTCAAATAGATTAGATGAGGTCACTAGAGGAAGTTTTTCTTTTACACAGTGATTCTAGAGCCACCAGTGCAATTAATATTATACTGAAACACAGCATAGGCACAGTCATCATCCCTGATGATGTCATCAAGCAGGTCTCAGTAGGCATAGCATGGGGTTTTCAGTGGTGTGTGGAGAAAGAAGATATTATGTCTCCGTCCTGCTTGCTGGACAAAGCTTTCCATTTTTTTCCTGTATTTCATAAAGATTGTTGGCAGAAAATGAAGGAGTACAGGGTAACCTGGATCTCTGGATTCTGCGATGATAACTGAGTTAGATTTGCAAATAGCAAACAGATGATGATGATGAAGACTGATAATGAAGGCCAACTGAAAAGTGCAAAGATTAAATAATAATGTGTCTGGAAGTCATACATTGTAATTAATCTTCTTGTCCTATTCATTCAGACTCCTTCTACTGAAGGCCCTTTGCCATAATGTAGTAATCAAGGAAGGGACACAGCTAATGCCCCGTATCCCTGCAGATTGGTTTCCTGATTAAAAGTTTATATTTTCAACCTGACCTCTTCTTGGGCCAAGTCGTTAAAAACACTTTACAGCAGTAGTTATTTCTGGTTTACAATGCACTACAGTTTGTAATGTCATTGGTTCAATTGTTAAAAAAATCAAGTATGTTATACCCAAAGCAGTTACATGAAAAACATTTAAAGATATTGGGATGTTTTTCTGGGTTTGAGCTTTCCTATGTGGTCTTATCCCTGATTTTGTTTTTCTAAGTCTGAAGAATTCAGACTTCATTGCATCTATCAAAACACACCCCCCATTTGGCTGTTCGTTGCAGACTTCACTTTCCTACCCTAAGATTCTGGGATGAGATATGCTGTTTCCATGCTCCATCAGTTTGCCTTTATCCTCCTCTGCTGCTCTTCACACCCTTCCTTGCTGTGATCCTGGTCTCCCGCTCCCACCTGATCCCTGTTTGACCCAGCCCCATACTTACTTGCACAACCTCCCAGCCTTTCTTGCTCTCACCATTTGCCTTCTCAGTGTGAACCTGTTCCCTGGGATTTCCCCTGGCTCTATCCCTACGTCCCCGTCAGCAATTTCCTTGCTCTAAGCACTTTTGTACCTCATATGAATGTCTTTATATTAACAAATTCAACACACTTTCAAAAAGAAAAAAATCCCATTGCTGTAAATATGAGGTCACAGTTACAGATGTGATTTTAATGACTTTCAATTTCTCTCTTGCCTCTTAGGATTCTTATTAACTCAAAGGTGTAATGTAGATGGTAGCTTGAGGCTTTCATGCAACCATTTCTTCCAGTGTTCCTCCTTTTCTTTATCATAGAGCATCCTGGAGGTTGAGCTGCTCTTTTCCTTGTTCCTCCTTTAACTCATGGTGTGCTGGAGCATGTGCAGCTTTCCTGGCAGTGTAGGTGGTGGATTTAGTGCTGGTGTAAATGTGGAACCTCTGTCAGTACTGTGCCTCCCGATCTGCCATAAAGTCCTTCCTGAAAATGTTTTCCTTGAGAGGACTGAGCAAAAAAGGAATAAGTAATCTGAAAGATACTTTTTCCACTGAGCTCCCCCTAATCTAGATACTGTCATACGGTCCCTTCAAGGTTATTTGTTTCCACAGATTTATTTGGAAAGGCAGAGAGGGAAGTTGGGTAAGGTTAAATGCTGGGATATTTCAAGAGGTGTGATTGCAGTTTTGTATGCTAGTCTTGTGTGTAAAGTTTCCCTTAATAGTTTGTACAGACTTTATAAATTAGTAAGTAAGTTGGATCTTGGTAACTGAGCTGCAGAAGCAAGCCACAGCTCTGTGTATGTGCAATTATAACCAAAGTTTCAAAGAAAAAAAGCATAACTGCAGCCAGGAAAGTAAAAAGATACCTTGCATACCTGAGCAAGTTTCTTTTCTGTAGTTAAAGGGCTTCAGAAACCCCATTATAGCTAGAATATGGAACTGAGTAGTCTCCACATGAATCTAAATCTTGGGGTAGAAATCCTCATTTTCTGCTGTGCCCTGAAAAGTATACCCGTTTGAGGCATCAGCAGAGATTACCATCGTATATTGGACCACTTGTAACATAACTCGCTAACGTAACGTAAATCACAGAAGTAATGTCTCTGGCCATGCCTATTGCCTCATTCAGCCAGAAAGATTTCACTGGACTAAATGGGCCCTTTATGTGTGACATTCTGGAGAATTATCAATCAGCCAGGCTTAATCTTTGGGCCTCAGGAAGACACAGAGACACTCTCCTACACAAAACAGAAATTGTGAGCAAAATAGTAATGAGAAGCATTAATAAAAAAAGTAGTAAATAATAAAATGATGATGAGCAGTTGGAGCAGATTGCCAAAAGCAGATTGAGCCAAAGCTAGCTCCAAATCTAATTTTTTTCCGCACTGAATAAGTAGTGTGATGGATAGGCAGGAAACAATACTAGTGACATATTTTGCCTCTAGGAAAGTTTTAAAAAATACACTCTCCATGTGCTGTATCCATAAAGAATGGGAAAATAGTATTTGGACTTCCCCAGGTCAAACTGAGGTCAAGATCAGTAGATGCAGAATTGCTTGAAAACCTGTACCCCAACAGCAGTTATTTCTGATTTTCTGTTATGCACACGAGGAGGATCCTGGAGGGACATCTTCAGCCAGGCTCTCTTGACACTTCCAGCACAGGCTGGGCCAGCAAATTAGAGAACATGTTTATAAAACACACAAACAGCAGAAGCCTGTGCTGGGTTACTTGCAGGCTAGAAAAGAGGATCAGCATTTAAAATGCCTTTTAAAAGTTGAGAAAGTCAGAAATCAGTTAATTGGGTTAATTGAATTCCATGGAGAAAAATGCAAAGGAAAGTAAAAATAAGACCTCGTCAATGTGCTGAATAATTGGTTGAGGAAATAATAAACAACTAAACAAAATAGGAGCCTAAGGGAAGTGTAGTTCTCTTTTTTAGTGTCCCCCTCAATATTTTGAGACCTTTCCATTTCTGTGTTATGTGGTTACAGAGATGGACTCCATTCAATTTAAAGCAGCATTTGTCATGTTTTCCTTCTTCACGCTTTCTGAGCTGGTTATTCAGGAAGCTGGGGCAGGTCCAGGCATGCATTAGAGTTAATGGATGTTTACACAAGGGGCAACGTCTTTGCACTTGAGGTATTCAAAAACAGATGAAATCAGAAAAAGGGCCTCAGTGGTGCTAAGGGAATTTGGATTCATGTCTGTGTCCTGTAAAAGCAGCCAGATCTTCTCTAACAAGCCCAAGTCATAAGCAAGGGCTGCTATTCAGCCGTATACCTGTCCGTTAAGGGCTGAAGCTGTTACCTTGCCCATCTTGCTGCAGGTTTTGGCACACATTCAGGACATGAGAACATCATTATCAGTGAACAGCCTGGTGCGCAGAGAGTCGGGTTGTTGCAAGGCTCATCTTTATTTACTCCTGCAGAGTTACGGAGGGATAGACTGAGGTGTCTGCTTAGAGTTTCCGCAGACATCAGAAGTGTGGTTGCTGTTCAGATGTGTGGGTGCTGTGCTGGGGGCTGCTGGATGGGTAGACAAGTTGTGGGCCACATGAAGTCAGTTCAGAAGTGCCCAAGAGATGTGTTGATAGGAACTGCAGAAGAGTGCAAATCACCGTGTTGCCAGCATGTCTCTGGTTGCCGTCTCTGGGTGCTCATGCACACTGACTCCAGTCCAATTGTACCCTAGTACAATGAGCCTGATTTTTTTTGAGTATGAAGGAAGGTATTTGTTGGGCACTGGGTCTGACATTTGGCTTGAAGTCCTCAGGGCAGGCCTGAGAGAAATTTTTCTAAATTACGGGTTATGTGATGAGGACCATGCAACTCCTTAATACCTCATTTGTGATGGGGGAGAACACAGGGTAAATAACACAAAAGAAACACAACTGTGACCTGATTCTTAAACCGATCTCCATTCCTGTTGTTGCTGCATATCCTGATGGATGGACAAAAGCAGCCTTGTCCAATTTGGTTCTGATAAAGGAAGCACACAATATAGCATTTATGTGGCTGCAGCAATACTAGGCTTTGATTTCTAATTTTAGTTAGCTTGATACCTTTTTTAAATTAAAAAAAAAAAAACAACAAAACACAATCCCCCCCCCCAAACAAAACAAACAAACAAAAAACAAGAGTAACAATGAGAAAGATAAGTATGTGGCATTTTATTTTAATGGTGCTAATGTCTTTTTCAGTGAAGTTAGTCATTTCACTAATAATGAAAACACTCATCAGTATTCATAGATCAGTATCCAGATAAAGTATTAATTGAATCATCAGTTGCCAGAGAATGCACATTCATTTTCAAGCAAAACATTCTGCTTCCCCTCTGTCTTATTCAGACTGTAAAGTAACAAATGCATGGACAAAATGTTTGATGTGGTGGCTATTTGTCACCCAACTCATTTTGATTCAAAAATGAAAATTGCAGCATTGCTTCATTACGTTATAGCTTGTTCTGGGATGGCCTAGTGCCAGCTACCAGCGTCATCTCGCATTTCTGTGTCTCTGAAAGGATAGATCAGGTCTTCTGCAATATCTGCATATACTCCATTCTTTTTTTTTTTTTTTATGCTGAAGTCCAGGTGTCCTTGCCCGAGCAGCCAGAAGTAGCCCTTCAGTGCAGGCATATCTGGCTCACACTCATCCTGCTGTCTACATGTGTCTGGCACAACCCCCTCCTCTCCCACACGCGGTCCCTCCACAATCAACGGCCTCTCACATAGAAAATTCCAATGCTTTAAAAGCTTTAAAAACTGCCATGCACCCTTGAGAGAGATCAGGAGCACCAAGAGTTTTGTCCATGCACCAGGCTGTTCTTACTGGAAAGGAATTTGTCCAGTGAAGTTATCTGTGAAGATCATTTCCGAGGATAATTCCTCAGAGCTGCCCCCATTCCCAGGGAAATACAAGCTCTCTTTCCCCTGCTAATCCTCAGTAGTCTCTGCCAATCTTATTTGGGCAAAAAGTCTTTAAAATTTAGTCACAGGGCCTAACTTGGTCCCTTTCCCAAAGATTTTGTGTTCAGGTACCAAGTGGTTCTTCTGCGATTAGTGATTAATTTTATCAGCACAGTACTGGCACAGCTGTACCCCGAAGTCTTGTTTTCTCTCCACATACCCAAGTAAGCATTTAACCACAAACAGTAATTGCTCACATTAATGCACTAGGCAGAATCCTTAATGAAGTGTTACGTAGATTCCTATGGCAAATTACACTTTACTGTGATATAAAAAATGAAGTAATAAAGATATGTGAACAAAATAATGAGTAATTTGGGGGAGACAAGATACGATGCCAGTTATAGAGGGGGCTGATTTACAAATCGTTTTTGTACATCCTAGGCTAATCTGGTCTTTCAGTGTCTTTCAGAATTTACCTTTTACCAGTTTTTCAAGTTTTACCATTTATTTACATTTTTTCCAAGCCTTGCCTTTTACTTATAATTTCCAGATGGGTCCCCTCAGTCACTCCGTCTTCAAAATCATGCTTCTTACATCTTCCACATCCCAACCCCTTCAAAATGGTAAGCATGGTTTTGCATAAAACAGATGCTTCTCTTTAAATAAAAGAGTTTGTTACAAGAGAATAGACTTTGGGATCAAGGGAAGTAGGTAAGTTGTGCAATTACCAGAAAATACATGCTCCAGTGCAACTGGAAAGCACCATCTGGGACATTTCAGACTGTAACAGCTCTGCAGAAATCCACTTGTTGAAAGAAACAGACACTGGCAGGGTATTTAATCATCTCACTTTCTTATATAAAAGGAAATCCCTGGACTCCTTTAGAATATCGGCTTTGGGTATAATTAGCCTGGTGATGATAATGTGCTTCACAAAGAGTGGTGGGGCTTTTTTAAAAGAGTCCAAGTATCTGAGAAACACATTTATCAGCTGATGTTATCTCTTGCCACCGTCACCCAGAGATTTCAGCAAAAAGAACCTGCAGCGACAATTTCTCCTTATCTACCCTGAGAACTATCAAAGGCAAAGCCCAAGACTGATCAGAATGTCTTTAAGATGCACCAGGAAGTTTAGTTGGAACCGCATTTTTGATTTTGGACTGTGATGGAACTTCAGAGTCCTTCTGATCACGCACCGCAACAGCAAGCTATGTGACTTCCTGCACTAACACGTGGAGCAAATTTCAGCAGAGGTATCCTCAGCAGCCAGCGGAAGCAGCTGCAGATACACACGTATCTTCACAATAAAAACGGCATCGCAACGCTCACTGATCAGGTGTCAGCCCAGTGTTCCCCCTGCACCATTTTGAAGGAAAAGTCATTATCCTATGACTGTTTCTATTTTTTTTTTAGTTGAAAAAACCAATCAGTCTGCATCACAAGCTACTGACAGAGGACTTTGCTCTGCCATGCGTATCTGTGTTCATCATGGCACTTCCGCTGCTGCAAACAGAAAGACCAGGGAAATATCTGACTGTGATACTGCATCAGGGACTTTCTACACTCATTTTAGCCTTCTTATTTCCTTCTCACTTGTATTGAAAACAGTAGGTCTTGAAATTCTTATTTACCAGTGAGTCCTGTTTCACCATATTGCAACTAGAAGAAGCTGTTTTTCATGGTCTAGTTATTCCTAAGGCCTGGAGCCCCACTGGAGCTGTAACTGCTGTGATGATGTTTCATTGCCGGGTACCATGGAGCAGGGGCTGACTGTGCACAGATGTACTGAAGGCAGATACAATCTAAAGCTGATTCAAAACTTACATGACTGGTGGGCTCTCCTAGTATGTCCCACAGTCAGCTGATTGTGGCACTGTGCTCACATGGCCCAGTGGAAAGCTTATTTTGCCCACTGTACCCTGTAGACATCTATATTGCTATGGTGGCAAAACTTGGAAGGGCAGAGGCATAGGCAAAACTAATTTTGTACTCACACATGAACAATATCCTTCCAGAAAAAGCTTCCTCAGATGTCAGAAATGATTCATGGAGTAAGTTGTGATGCTCCCACTCCTGTGTTGTGTTTTTGGACATGCAAATGCTGTGCAGGTAAAACAATTGACCTCGAAGTCCTGTTTGTTCTGAGAATCTTCAAAACCTGAACTGGTGGCAGAAGTTAACCAGTGACAAAACTGATCTAACCAGTACCTAATGCATATCAGAGGAAACACCTGCCACAGGCACAGGCTTGTTGACAAGAATATTGTCTTGTTCCTCAGAACAAACTTCTAGACCAGTGCGTGAAGACATAAAGAACCTGTTTGGAATGTGTGGAGTGTACCAAAATACATCGCTGTGCTCTCTGGCACCTCCGCTCTAACACCTCCTCTGAGACAAAGCTTGCCCCAGCATGACTCTGCTCATCTGTGGCACAGTTACCAGCACAATTACATCCATGCTAGGAATGGGCTGACCAGCAAGGAAATCCCAATGTGCTTGTTGCCTAAATCTCACTCTCCCACTATAAACAAAAGTCTAAAATCCCTGTTGCATTACCGCGCAGAAAAGACAGTATCCGGCTGGCTCACTAACAGCCTTAGCAACTGAATTTATGGGGGTTGGACTCAAAGCTCTCCAGGGTCCCTTCCAACCCCTGACATCCTGTGATCCTATGAATGTGAAAAGGAATTCACACAACCAGCTCGGGCAGCTCAGTCCCTGTTCTCAGCCGTCAGACAGGAATGTAAAGCACATGAGCAGCTACAGCAAAGGCGGCTCGTTACACAAGGTCTGTCTTTGTTACAAGCACGAGCCAGTCTTAATGGAACCTGAAATTTTGCCATCAATATGACTTTAATCAGACCAACAGATGTTGATCAGCTGGCACTGCTTTGTTCACATGGAGTGCTATGTGCTGCTTCTGTGGAAGAGGAGCTAAAAAAGCAAAGCACAGGTGTCCTAAGCTCCAGGCCCTGGACCAGATGATGGACCATGCTGGAGCTGCTTGTTTGTACGTTCCACTGCAAAGTGTTCAGAAATGGATGTGTCTCCCTCATGCTTACTGTATGAGCCATGCTGTTGTGCGATGGCTCTCGCAGCATCGTCCCACCAAAGCTCAAGTCCTAGTCCAAAGTGTATTCTACTTTTTCTAAGCAGGGCTTGTTTTACTGGTGTGTGTAAAACTGCACACTTCCTTGGAAGCCATTAAATATTTAGTATTGTAAGTCAAAGGAGTAATGTTGCCTGACCTCTGTTACTCATTAGGACTCTCTTCCTACTGTGGGACTTCTGAAAAACAGCTAGAAGTTTAGCTACTCAACATCACTGAAACAGAAAGAAAATTTCATTAAAAGTTTTTGCTTTCTTTGGAAAAAGTGGAACCTGTGTATCAGAGTAGGAGATCAGAGGAGAGTCCTTTTTTTTGGCAACAGTGATAATTGTCTTTGGCAAAATAATACTTTTCTGTTACTTATGTATTTCTGCTTTTGAATTTTGTATACCATTTCTCATTGCTATATAAGAAGAGACATAACAGTGGAGTTTGGCACGATCAAAGAGTCCTGACTCAGCAGAGTGCATGCAAACCAAAGTGTTTGGTCATTAATTATCACAAGACTAGACTAGTCTGTCACTTGCTCACAAATGAGAAAAAATAGGAGGAATCATGGATAAAAAGGAGACATAGATTAAAAATGCACTTCCAGAACAACTGAAAGGCACATCACTCATTTGACAGTTCACATGAGAGAAGGGTGAATGGTTGAGGGTGTTGATGGAGATCACCAGTGAGGGCATGGTTTTCTTGGCTGTTTCCTGTTTCAGCGGCAGTGATGACATCTGACAGATTTGGCATTAGCTGTTCTGTCGTCCCAGTATCCACCCTTAAAGTGCTCCTCCTGATTGACATCTGGAATGGAGTCTTACCAGAAAACACTGCATGGTGTCCATAGAAATGGGTCTTGTCTTGGGGCATTCTAGGGTCTCTTGTACAAGGAGGGTAGGTGGGAAGCAAATATGCGCAAAACAGGGGATAGAGGGCAAAAATAAGCTTGCTGCACACATGGCTGAATGCACAGGGCCATGCTGTCACAATGCCAAACCCAATCTAAAGCCATACGAGGATGTGAGAAATATTAGGAGAGTTTAATAGTCATGTAACTTGAATCAACATTAGGTCATGTCTACCTTCAGTGTACAGTAAGGACCTAGTCTGTATCAGCTTCTGCATCAGTATTCTCTAAAAAAAAAAGACAGTGTCTGTTTGTCCTCCTTAACAAGGGTGACCAGAGAGTTTAGTGCTAATAATGCCTCATGTTTCACATTTAACATAAGAGCTCAGAGTTTGCAGGAATTTAGCAAACCTGTGGTGGAAGTTGTCTTGCCAGAAGGATAAGTCTCAAATACAAATTTTCTGGAGGTGGTGCCCTGGTTTGGCTGGGATGGAATCCTGGGCCAGCCACGCTCTGCAGGCCATGAGCAGTTTGGAGTCAGCCAGGGCAGCTGCTCCAAGTTAGCTCCAGGTGCTTCCAGCACCATTAACATCACACCCAGTATAAAGGGGGGAGTTTGCTAAGGGTGAAGCTCCTTGTACTTCATCTCTTCCTGAGGATGTTTTCCTGTTTGTTGTGTCCACTGCACATTTGCTGGGGTGAGTGTAACTTTTTGCACTTTGCTTATTTTATGCTGGTGTTAGTTTGGCTGTTTCATTAGATCCATTTCAACCCATAGGTCTCCTCTGCTTTTCCTGGTTCCCCTCCCATTCCCTGCTGGGGAGGAGTCACTGGTTGTAGAGTAACTGCTATGGTTTAGGTGGCTACCAGGTACTCCTCATACACAGCCCCTACTCTGTGCTGTTCATCGCCCTTTGTGCTGGTTTTGTTGTGATAGACTTAATTTATTTTTCATAGCACTTTATATGAGACTGTGTTTTGGGTTTGTGTTGGAAACAGGGCTGCTAACATAGGGATGTTTTGGTTGCTGCTGAGCAGAGCTTACACAGTGTCAAGGCTTTTCTGTTCCTCACACCATTCTACCAGGGAGGAGGCTGGGGGTGGGCAAGAGGTTGAGAGGGGACGCAGTTAATCACAACTGACAAAAGGGATTTTTCCAGACCATGTGACATCATGCCCAGCAATAAAAGCTGGGGGAAGATGAGGAAAGGGGAAAGTTCAGAGTTATGGTCTCTCCAAATAGCTGTTGGATGTGATGGAGCCCAGCTCTCTTTGAAATTACTGTCTGTTTGCCAGTGGGAATTTGTGAATTAAATCCCTCTTTTGTTTTGCTTGTCTGTGTAGTTTTTGCTTTGTCTATTAAGCTGTCTTTATCTCAACCCAGGAGTTTTTGCCCTTTCAGTTCTCTCCCCCTCCCACTGTGGGAGGCTGAGTGTCTGGGTGGGGCTGAGCTGCCCACCAGGGTTAACCCACCTCACCCCATAGGCTTCAGTGCATTGTAACCAAACAGGGATCTGGCTAGTTTGGTGAATTCAGGGATACTGACCCTTGAAGCTTCCTGATCAATAATTAAAATAACCAATAAAGCTTATCAAACCTTGTACGTCATCTTTGCTTAGGAACATCAGACCAGTTGTGACTAAAACCCTATAGTTCCTGTTATCTGTGTGACTAGAAAACGTCCCCAGAGCACCCCATTTTGTAGCATTCCAGAAATGCTGTAATCCCATCAGAAGCATCCCTTCTGGGGATGTCTGGCACTGACATTCGACCTCTTGATTTGTAATTAGACCAGCAGAATTAAAGGATGGGATGTTACTAGGGGGCATTCTTTTGATCCAGACTTGAGGAAAAAAAAAAAAGTTTAGCTATGCGGGAACAGTTATTTTTGGAGGTTGCCACTCTTACTATATTATGCAACAACCACAAAAGTACATGAATCAAGTTATTTTGTTTGCATATTTATGGTTTAATGTCACTTACAGTATCAAAGTGTTTGATTTGTCAGACTAACTTAATGGAAAATTGACAGGGATTCCAGCTCTTGCTGTGGCTCTGCCTCTGCAGTACAGAACAACTTGGTGCAAACCACGGCAAGCAACCATGTGTCACTTCTTATTACAGAGAGCAGACATTTAAGTTGCAGAAAACCTACATCTTGTGGTGCTCTCTGGAAAGCAGAGACCATGATTTGTGGGATGGTCCCAACAAAAACTGAAGATTGTGGCATCTACCACTGTGCATATTGTTTGACAGTTCAGGAGAAGAATGGAAAAACTGAGAAGATGACAGCCCATTTACCCATAAGTCTGGCTCTTCTCTGTCATATCTTGAAAGAAGCGGGGCGGGGGGAGGAGAAGAAACAGCTTGCCTGCTTGTCCTATCTTGACTTCTGCCAATCTGTATTTTGAATTTTAAACTGGGTGCTATGCTCGGAGACTGCATCTGTTATTTGTATTCTAATGAGTGTTTTTGTTCCATCCTGAGTATGTGTTTTATCAGCCTCATTTCCCTCTCATATGCATTCATTTTATCATCAGTTTTAAAACTGTAATAAATTAAACAATGTATAGATAAACACTGATTTCTGTTTGCTGCCTTTGTGATAGGCAAAGGAGGCTTGAAGACTTTCTCAAAAATACTTTTTCCTCCATTCTTTACATCAGCAGCTTAGATCCAGTCCTCTTTTTTTTTTTTTTTTTTTTGTGAAAGTCTGCAGGAAACCTGACAGTCATTTTGACATCCTCAAACTGACTTGGACAATGGAATTAACTGAAACTTTAGATTATTTTTATTAAGACCACACAAACAAAATCCTGATTTTTAAATTAATAATTTGAATCAGAGGGGGAAAAAATCCAGACCACTTGCAAGAAAAAAAAAATTAAAAAGTCTGTACTCCTTCAATTCAATACTGAAAAGATTCTCCAGATTAGTGAATTAATTTCAGTAAATTAGAAGTGAGTTTTGACTCACAGCACTTGAATGTCTTTTTCTACTCACTTTTCATATTCGCTGTTGTAACCACTCTAGTTCACGCTGAAGTCCGTGGAAAATTATTTTTCGGTCTGTGCCAAACTTAGAGTAAATCAAGTACAACAATCTCTGGAGCAGCAGAATTTTTGTCCAAAGTTCTCATTAGTGTTAAGATGCCTATCAAGTGGTTCTGGCAATTGGAGGCATGGCTGAGATAGTGTCGGTCCCTGTGGCAGTCCAGCTGCACTTTTTAATAGAATCTTTTTCCAGTTTGTGGTTTGTTCCACCCCCCTCCATGGGCTGATGCCTAGAGACTCCGTGTGAAATATCCTACAGAGGTCTGACCCTGCTTTCCCACAAAGACCATGAACATCCATATATGCTACAATAATAATTCCTCTTACAGAATGAACCTTGCTGAAGGACAAATGAACACAAAAAGAAAAACTGAGGTCTTGTATGATGATGAGAGTGAATCACCAGGGAATTAGGCACAGACACATTTCACGGAATCAGCTTAGACACTGGAGTTTGGAAAGGCAAGTGCAATATCCACAGGCAGAGCAGAGAAGGTGATCTTCAGTGCAGCCAGCCTTGAGGAGAGATGGAGTGATGTCATCCAGAGCTGTTCCTAGGGCAGTCTTGAATATGCAACAAATCTTTGCAGCCTGTTGCACTGTGAATCAGCACCTGGTGATGGATTAATGGAGCATTTTTTTCAACAGTTATTTTTGAGCCATTTCTCTTCTTTATCTGCAGACTGGACACTAAAATATTTGGGTACCCTTGTACTGAACTGCTTCACAGCTAGGCAGGCTGGCTCTTTCTCTGAAGGTGGAAAAAGCACACAATAGCCTATAAGGCAAAATCACTACCAAAAAGCTAGCCAACTGTGCTAGCAACTCTGTAGCCTCCCTCAAAACAGTAACGTAAGTGTGTGTAAGGTGAAAGTAAATCCACCTTTGAAGGGAATGTAGTTCCTCAGTAACTTGCTCACTCACTTTTCAACTTGCTGTTTTGAAACCTGACATATCATGGATTGAGAATCATAGCTTTATCTCTCTGTGTTGAGATGTACTGTTATTTTAGGTCTATCTTGGCAGGACCCTGCTTCAGGAACCTAGCTTCCTTAAGCACTATTAGGAACTGTCTCAATTTTCTGCCATTAAGGTGGAAAAAATCTCAGCTCTGAGATGATTGTCTCCTTTTTGAGCAAAGTGGGACTTCAGAGATAAGAGGAGCTGTTAGGTAGCCCTCTTAGTTTACATCTACCTCAATCAAAACAGAAATGTTCGTTCTAGATGTACAGTGGTGGGTCTGTGGGCTGGGAGGAAGGGTTTTTTCTAACCACATCTAAGTCAGCTATGCCAAAATTAAATTGAGAAGGAAAAAAAGTCTGGAAAATTGCAGCAATTTAAACACAGTATTTTAGTGTGAGTTCAGGGGAACAGCAGGAGTGTAGTAACATTTATCAATAGCTACAACAGAGTTCCAACAAAAAGAAAAGGAGCAATCTGCCCTTGGCATGATAATTTGCTTTTTACCTTCTGCATTTTCATATATTAGTTTGAAAAGCAGAGGACCAAAACAATCAGCAACAGATGTTCTGTACAATCAGTGTGGTGCATGAATTCAGTTAGCATGCAAATTGTCATCCCTGGGCTATTCATGTGGACTGCTGGGAAAACAGGGAGCCTGCTTTGCAAAAATAGATAGCCGGAGTATGATTAAAATGTCTGGATTCAATCACATGTTTAATCACCATCCCCTTTTTTATCTCTGCTACAATGACTGGTAGCTATTATGACAAAAATTTGAAAATGTGCATGACACACAGTGGCACTCAGGAGCCTGATAGGTGGTCTGTGCTTGATCAAAGTGATCAAAGCTTTGTCCCCTCTTTCCCTCTGCTCCACCTCACCACAACAACTTTAAATGCACAAAATATGATTTATAAGAGGGGGTGTGTGTGATACTGTCATTCTTAGACTAGAGTTTGTAAACTACATCTCTGTAGGTCAGTAAAACCAATAAATTTTTTCTCCCTCCTTGAAAAGAATAACATACGACTGTGTTGTCTACTCAGAAATTGTTCTTAAGGGTAAAGCAGGGGAGCAGAGACTTCTAACCTGCCTACCCACAAGTGGTGGGTGAATCCTAAGAAAAATTCTGTGTCCCAAAAAAAGCTTATTCAAACCCTTCTGAAACTTAAGGGTCACGTAACAGTCATCCTTGTGCTATTTTGGCACTTTCTAGTCATGGATGGGTGCCAGAAGGGCAGGGAAGAATAGCAGGAAAATTATAATTTAAATTTTTGGTTTTTTTTTTTTTAATGTAAGAAGTGGGTTAGTTAGAATTCCTGGCAAGGAGATATATTGTTTATTCAATGAATGAGATGCAAAAAAAGAGTAGCCTCTGGGGGATAGACTGTGGAAATTTTGCTCACACTAAGTGCTTGCTCATGTGAAGAGTTCTGCTGGTTTCAAAGGAACTACTTTTGTGAGTTATATATATAGCCTGAAATTAACCCAAATTGGCTAGAAAAGAAAAATTGTCAAATGGACTGAAGACTGCTTACAGGACGCTGTAAGTTAGGGATCGCCCTAAATGGCAAAATATCAAGGGGAAATTCTGTAATGGGGCAATCTGAGGATCCGATACAGCACAGTGCCGTAATAATGGAGAAATAAAAGCAAGACTCAATTTAAAGGAAATTCCAGGGCACAACCAAATTGAGATTACTTACAAATATGGGCAAGATAAGCAGAATTTCTTTAAGTCTAGAGAACCTAGCAACCTGACCCAAAAGGATAAAATAGGATCTGACTTGTGAATATTTATGCTGTGAAAGCAGAGGAGAGAGGAATTTGAAAAACACAGATGACAGCAGAAGTGCCAAGGAGCACAACTGGCATGAAAAGGGGCGGCTCTACATCTGCAGAAGAGCATGAGATCATGGTACTGGTTACACACAGTCCATGTCTAGGAATAATGGGAAGATTAGTAATATTAACACTTTTGAGCAATAAGTGTTGCCTGAGATTACCTCCCTTCACCAGGGTTGTGTGCTAGCTGTGATTAGGTCTGACCTTCACTGAAACTCCCTTTTGGAGGCAGAGGGGCAGGAGAGGCACAGTGACTTTAACTTTCAGCGGATGAAGCTCGTGGGTGGTTTTTGAGAATTAAGCCTTCTCAAAGAGAACATTGGTGGTTCCTGTGTCCTTCCATTGTGCCTTGAGCTATGACAACCCAGCCTCTTGCTGAAACAATACCCATGAGTCTTCTGTTACAGAGCACAAGGGACAAAAAAATTTCAAACACAGGGTAAAGAAGAAAGATGGCAAGTAAATAAATAAGGAATGCTGACAGCACCTGCCCGATGTGCTGCCACACTACCTGTGTACTGCAGTCCCACCACAGCTCTGCAGCCATGGGAGGCTCGTGGTGTTACTGAGAAGCAAGAGGCTGTAGCTGATCCTTTAGATTAAGAAGAAAGCCTGAGTGCCATGACAAAAGTAGCATATGCCAGTGGATCAGATGCAATTTTTCTATTTGAACACTGAAACATTCTGTCCTTATTAAAGCTTAATTGTCCAAAACATGGACTGTGCAGACTTCTTGGCTAAAACGAGCACAAATATTTAAAATGCACAGCTCTTGATTAAAACAGTGACTGTGCACCATGACTAACAGTGCTAATATTTAAACAAGAAGGGATGAAAATACAAAATGTTCCCAAGTAACCCCAACAGAATGGAGGTGGCAATGTTTCTGAGGTTGGTCACTTCATAGGTTTTTTCTTTATTAAAATAAGGGGACATTAAGTACTTATTCTTTTTTGGGTTTTAAATTGGTTAGTTAGCTGGCCTAGATTGCTAAAAGGAATTAAAAGTCTTAAAGACATCAGCCATTTTAGCTCAAGCTGTCCTAAGACTTAAGAACATATAAGAGTTGTCCCACGGAGGAACAGGTCTAACTCTTACTATGTACCTATTTTGTGTCATATGCTGAGGTGTTCAGACAAGTAACAGACATGCTGAAGAAACATGTGAAAAAGAGAAGGGAACCTAAAGCAGAAAGCTGGCTTGTGTCGCTAAAAGCTTCAAAGAGTTAAGAAGCATGGCATGAGTTGTTAGAGAAAATTACTTTATTTAGAGAAAGAACTGTTGTATACAAGGCTGGTCTGAGAGTCAAAAATTATAATTTCCTAAGTAAAATAAGAAGAGTTCCCCCTTTATTTATGTTTTGCCATACCCACTGTTGTTTCTTCGGTGGTACAGGAAGGATCTCACTGTGACTGCTGCAGACCTGCCTCCTCTTCTTAAAATGCATCCCAGATCACTCTGAAGTGCATCACGCAATAAAAACAGAGGCACTTACTCTGTGCTTGCAGATTTTTTCCATTTAAAAGGAGAAATGTTTCTGTATGTCTGCATGCTCAAAGTCAGAGACCAAAAAGCCTGGTTTGTGTTTTGAGAACCCTCAAAGTAAATAGCTATTTATAAACAGATCTGGCCTTCGCAGAAACTGCTGAATTCCCAAAGAAAGCTCATTAAAACACTCACCAAAGCTTTTCAATGATCTCTAGCTGCTTTCTGGATCACCTCAGGCTCTGCTAACACCCAGGGAGTGATCTACCCCTCCAGCAGGTTTGTAAAAACATCACTCCTTGACTTATTCGGTGCTGGTCACAAGATTGAGCACCAAAAATAAGAGGCTACTCCAACAGTCATCATCTCTATGTGCTGATACCTAAACACTTAGAAAGTGAGCTTGACTTTCATAAAGAAAACCTTAGAAGTCTCTGAGCTAAGCCATTAACAATGCCGTGAGTTGGCTAGCCAGAATTCACTAGCCACACAAACTCCATACCCAGTAAAACTAAATGGCCATTCCTCTTCCTTCTCTCTGTCTCACAGGGCTGTGTGTCCAGTGTGCCAACGCAGGAGTCTTTGGTCAAGTTGGTGATATGGGCTTAAGAAAAAAAACATCACAACTTATTAAAAATCCCGTTTCAGCTCATTTCCTTTGAGGTCAGAAGCTAGTAAGAGATCCAAGGAGATGGCTTAGGCAGCCTTTAGAAGTTTAAAGGTTTCCCAAATTTCTTGAATTGGGTCAACTTCAGTCTGTTCTCAGTCAGAAAGAAACGGAACAAAACTCAAAGGCCGGAACAAGGGTATGACTAGAGACTAATGTGGAGACACTTGGCTGAGGATGAGAGGTGTGAATTTCAAAACTGAGACGGTGAAAGACTCAACTCTTCCACGCACCCCCCGCCTCCCCCCACAAAGACCTAAAAGAAGCTACTGGAATAACAAGTGAGACAAGCTCCTGGCCAAAGTTTAGGTTCAAATCTTCTCTTTATATAGCTAAAGTTTGTTAAAGCACACATCCATCTTTCAGTAATGGGGGACATAAAGTGTATGCTGAATGCTGACAAAGCCAAGTTAGATTATTTTAACAAAATATTTGGAAGTGCTCTTGCTTATCTGGAAATGACAGAGTACACTTCCTGCAAGTTTTATACTTTCTTCCTTTTCCTCTTAAAATGAAAACACTTTAAGGGTCTGCCTTTGAAATTCTTTAATATTATCATATTTAAAAAGTGTCAAGAAATTTATATTGTCCACTATTCTGAATAGCAAACCTGGCAATATTTATCACCTGATATGTTATTTTGTCCGTCTGCTCTTGCACATATAAACTAGCCATGAAAATCCAGTAAATTCCCTAAGGTGAATGGAAGATTTTAAGGCCTGCTCACCCTCATACACATTAAAAATAAAATTTACTTCCAAAGTTCCAAATATAAAAATCCTACTTAAAATGCTGTCTCCAAAACCACAACCGCCAAGGTGGCAATGACAAGCAGAATGAAGTGGGAATAAAAGATTAAATCTTGCATAAGAAAAAGGTGGGGGGGGAGGGGGGAGTATTTGTAATTGCCAAAATACCTGCCAAGTAACAGAGTATCCTTCAGCTGTGTTGAGTTTGAACAATTTCCCCTTGTATCACATCATCCATTTCTAGGCCACCTGTAAGTCCAGAGTTGGCTTGTTAAGTAAAGTGCAGAGCAACAGCTCAGTAACATTGAGCAATTCCCTGGAAATGTTTTCAGTTCCTTCCCTCTTCCTTTCCCTTTGCTGCTCTCCTTTAGAAAATGGGGAAATGAAATAAATTCAGAGCTGTGCTTTCCAGCAGAATGGTGAGCAATGGGTATCAGGTTTTAAAGACCTGTCACCTGCATTTCTCTTTTTTTTTTTTTTAGTTTCATGGAATTATATTTATTGCAGTTGTTGCAATAGCTGCCATCTGAAGCCTGAAAAATCAGTGTAGAATCAGATTGCTGAGCATTAAACTGTAGGCTGTTAGAGGAGGTCTGCATAGAGGGCTGAATGCTGGGATATTTATTAGCAGGAAAACTTCATATCTGCTGAAGTATTTTTGTCTCGTGATTTAAATGATTGTGCAGCATTTGTGGTGGACAAAAGGACACTACATGCTTGGGAGTGGGTGAATTTAGTATCCTAAACTCTTATTTCCCTGCTCCAGAAATGCATCTGCAAAGAATACACTCAAATCACTGTCAGTTCACTGAATTTTTGTATGTGTATTAATGCCAGAAAAAGGAAAGTTAAATACTTGAATTCTGTATTTACTCCAGCTTTTGGTTTATTGCTGAGACATTTATAATCTCCATCGCTACTCATTTTCTGAAATGTTGAGTTCGGTTTTCCTTTGCTATCTTGATTAGACCTGCTCTCCTGACCAGGAGAAGCTAGAGCTTGGGGTTCAGGTGGGAAGTGATGATGGTGACCATCCAGCTCAGGCTGATCCATTTCTAGAAAAAAAATTCCTGCTTTCATTAAATGCAAAGTGAGAAAGTTACAAGCTGTTGAAAAAAAGGCTTGGTTTTGTTTTAATCAAATTATCAAAAGATTTTGCTTTACTGTTCCTCATTCCACATGTGTGATGTAGGAATGACAGAATGTTGGCAATTAAAATATTTTTCCTAAATACAGTAATTTTATGAATAATTTGCAACTGTTTAGGAAAAATTAGAAATAAAGTGCATTAAAACCAGGAAGCATATTTTAGTTCCTGTATTTTAATTTGAAGTTATTGTGTGAATTGAAAAACTTTGAGAAATATTTATTAATACCTTAAATGCTTATTTATAATACCCCCACACCAGGGTGGAGGCCAGGTAGTTTCAATATTGTCCATAGTTCAGTGCTACCTTGAGGGTGGAAGGATGAGCTCTTAATATGTGAAACTTCATGGGGAAAGGCAATTTCCCAAAAAGTGAATATAAATCCCAGTTTAACAACTGGTGACTAAGCAAGACAGGCTGTATTATTAACAGGCAAAACACAGTAATCTGAGCAAAAATTTGTCTTTATACTACCTGGTCTTGTCGAGGCAGTGTACTTTATACTAAACCAAAACTGGCAGCCTTGCATTTTAGGTAGTCCATATCAATTTACTTATACTTGTTTGTGTCTTTCAAAAGTAGTATCACTTGCACTGGTTCAGGATAAGATTAATATCCATGTGGCCGTTTGATTTCAAACCTTTAGTACAGGCATATAACTATTTGATATCAAATGGGATTATTTTGGGAATATGGGCTATTGCACATGAGGTCAGGAGCAAGGGAACCTGAACTCTACTGCTGGAGCTTGAAGTCAGGAAGAAAACGGAATCAGGAGGCTTGATACAAAGCACTAATG
Organism: Megaceryle torquata; assembly: GCA_024611175.1. Taxonomy (NCBI): domain Eukaryota; kingdom Metazoa; phylum Chordata; class Aves; order Coraciiformes; family Cerylidae; genus Megaceryle; species Megaceryle torquata. Next base: position 1,025 of record JANIJG010017722.1, on the reverse strand, counting down.
CCTCAATAGTTTTTAAAACTGGAAATGCAATTTTTAATTCTTGGATGGACTTCGCATATTATGTTAAAGCAATTTACCCCCACACATTGTGCACTATATTGTCACCTGATGCATCCTTATTGGTTCTCCAGGTATTAAAGGGGTATGATATGTTTTCATTTCATTAATCTCCTCTCAGGGGGCAGTGATGAGTTCATCCAACTCTCTCCTCTCAAGACTGAAAATTCTTTTCAATTAAAAAATCATCTCCACAGATGGTACTGGCATTAGCAGCAGCTCATTCTGTCTACAACAACAAATATTGAGATATTTCAGGAATTACCCTATAAATCACTGGATGTGGAATGATCTGCAGGATTTAAAAAAAAAAAAAAAGCTACCAGAAGTTAAGATGATGAGAATCTGGCCCATATGGTTTATTGTCTCTTGGATGTATCAGTTTCATCACTGTGTCTGGACAATTTAATTACATGTTAAGGTGAAATATAGTGAAAAATTTAACAAAGCTATTAACTGCAAATATGTTATCCAAAACATTAGGATCACAAAGGTGATAATAGAAACAGTTTAAACTCAGGGAAAATTCTTTGTTAAAGGGGATTAAAGAGACCGTTTATTGAATAGGATGGATTTCTTCCAACCCCCTATGTGCAGAAAGCATGCAATGCGTGAATAATTCATCCAGAAATTCTATCATGAAGTTGTATCAGTTTCCACAGTAAAACCTGGCTGTGGAGGAGGAAAATACATCAACATCTGTGACAGGCCCTATGAAGAGACAGTTGCAAAGCCTTTCAGGCACCAGGAGCAAAACAAAATATAATAAATTCACCAAGTGTCAAATTTGTGTCGGCTGAGTAATGACACCATATGTCTGGGTTGCCGTGTAACTGCAGGCTGCCCCACAAAAGCGGCCCCTGTGCCTCCCGGGCTCCCCAGCCCCCCCCCCCCGTCCCCCCCCCCCCCCCCCCCCCCCCCTCTTTAAGCACAGCTTTGCCGGGTGACTGCTCCGGCTCGCCGGTTTC
>JANIJG010017720.1:0-23784 GCA_024611175.1 Megaceryle torquata | reverse complement strand
GGAGGGGTTTCCAAGCCCCCCGTGGAGCTGTGGTGCTGAGGGCCAGGGGTCAGTGGTGCCCTGGCAGTGCTGGGTTGACACTTGGACTTGATGATCTTAAAGGTCTTTTTCATTCAGAATGATTCTAAGGGACTATAAACCCTGGCTGCTGCTCCCAGCCAAGCTCCCAGAGAACTGACCAGCTCCTAACAGGGCTCTCCCTCTGACAAGCCAAGTGGCAGAGCATGTCCAGCCATGGCATGGCTCTGAGCTAGATGCTGATTGACACGAGGCACATCCCACAGGCGACGCTGACCTGGGGAAGGGCTGAGACTCACCCAGACACCGCTACTCAGCGGCAAGGTCACTCCCCACAGCCGTGCACTGTGCCCAGCAGCCACAGAGACCTCACGCGGGTGCTGAGCGTCAGTCCCCGCAGCCTCAGGGGTCACTCCCACCCTGGGCTGACCCCGCTCTGCAGCACCAGGCGCTTCCTCAGCACAAGGCACGGTCTGGGCACAGCTGCTGCCCTCTCCACACAGGACCCGTGCAACGTCTGCTGCCGGGTGAGAGCGCTCGGCGAGGGGATGAAAAGCTATATGGAAATGGAAGATCATTACCACGATCTCCTTGGAAACATCCCATCAGAGCAAGTTTTTCTTCCTCCTCCTTCTCTCTCCCCATGTGCACGAATTCTGGCACCCCGTGCGTCACTTGGCATCGCCTCAGCACTGTGGGTCCAAAATGCAGGCGTCTGATTTCTAAAGCCATTGTCTAGGATGTGCTATTGAGCTGCAGAACATGGATGGTTTGGGATGGAAAACAGGCATCTCTCGCAATACAAAAAGAAGCTGGCAACCCGGATTTGATTTGTCTTTGAAGCTATAGAGACTCTCAACCGAACAAAATTTGCTTTACTCCCACAAAGGGAATGAGAATCTTAGCAACAAAACAAATCAGCACCTCTGCCCCCCGAACGCCACGAGGAGCAAAGCGGGAGCAGCGCGAAGGGACCGCGGCTTCGCCCTGCTGGTCACCGCTGGGGCAGGTTCTGGAGAGCAGCATGGCAGCATCCTACACACTAACGTGCTCCTCTTGGGAAAGAGAGGCTGCCAAAGCTGCTCTGCAAATTTACTTTTGATCCAGAGCTCTGCGTTTCCCTCCTCCTCGCGCGCTGTTACATTCTGCGAGCGCTCGCGCAGTCCGTTCGAGGCAGGGAGGTTTTCAGGAACCCCCAGAGTTTCACCGGTTTTGGCACACTCACTATTTGCCGAGGAAATCACCCTGGAAAATTTATTACTTCTTGTTCGCTTTCGAAAGTGAGCAGGGTTGGGAAGTGCACAGCAGTGCAAACGGCAGCTGAGCGGAGCTTAAATCCTGCCCCCAGGTTACTGTACTTTCCCCACAACTAATAAGCTGTCTGACGAGGCGACCTCCGCCGCACGCGACGCTGCCACGCAAACTCTGCTCGCAGAGGGTTTCAGAGCAGCTTTAAAACCCCAACCTCCAGGCCTTGCTCTGCACGGCCCCAGAAGCATCTTGCAGGCTCCAGGACAAGATTGACTCGCTCATCCCCCATGCTGCTTTATGAGCAGGGCTGTTCCCCTCCCTGTGCAGGAACTGGCCACATGTTCTCCATCTGGGAGCAGATGCCCATGAGCCAATAAGCTCGACTTGGAAAACTAACTGAAAAGAGCACAAAATTTCTGAGGGCTCTACAGACCGCGGCCGGATGATGGATATTAGTGCTCCAGCAGCACCGGGACGCCGTTTGGCAGAGTGCAGCAGAAATACAGCTAAAAGGGTTCAGGGAAATGAAAATGAGATGGCTGAAGGTGCTGCTGCCTGAGCATCTGCCCTCTTCCAGATGTTCTTGCCTCTAAGGAAGGAGGGTCTCAGTCCGCTGCTGAATCAGTCCCCAAAACACTGCTGTGCTCAGCCTGGAGCATTGAAGGACACCAGCTCTGTCCCTCCCACATCCCTGAAACCGCTGGGGGACATCCTGGCCTCCCAGATGAAGCTGAACAGCCGCAGGGCCGCTGTAGCTCGGGCAGGCTGCAATGGCTCCCTTGCAACTGTGCTGGCTGGGGACAGTGGTGTGGGGGGGGACATCACACCACCACTTGTGCTCCGACACGGGGCCAAGTCCCAGGGAGAAAGGCAGCGACACCGTGCGAGGGAGGAGCCCTCGGCACCCAGCACAGCTGTGACCGAGGAGCAGGGGGCCTGGGCTGTGTTCCGGGTGCTGCTGCTCCCCGTGGGGTCAGGATGCAGCCAACTTTCGCGTGCATTTAGCCACTCGACAGCTGGAGACAGGCGGTCCAGACAGTGACACATCCAGCCTCAAATCAACCTGGGGTGAGCCATCAGAAGAGAATTTGCCAGGAGACAACGCGCTGATGATCTGTGAGCCCCCAGCTATGTACAGCCCGAGGCACAAAAGACTCAGGTCTGCGGCTGGGAGCCAAGCAAATGTCGGTGCTTCCTCTTGGCCCAGGATCACACAACACCACGATCTCCAGGCTGAGCAGGATTTTAACCCCATGCCAAATCTACAAGCATGTTATCTGTGAGAGAAACCACCACGTCCAGTAGCCAATGGGTCCCTTGCACACTGGCACCTCTGTTCCCAGGACCCCTCGCTGTTGCCCATGCCAAGGTGCAAGGCATGGTCTGTCCAGGGTAACTCCAATCCCCTGGAAGGGCTTTTGTTATGTTTTTAAATGAATGTGGGGCCTGTGGGAGGCACAGGGCACGCACCTTCCACCATGCCTGGTGGCTGCTGGAGCAGCACCAGAGCAAAGCCCTCAGGCTGTCCCCACTGACTCTCCTCCCTGGTTGCCTTCAGCAGCCTCATAACCCCACAGGGCAGGGGAGCAATGCACTGAGCGCCCATGGAGCAAGACTCGATTCCCTTCCACCTTCCTGCAGCCACATCAAGCCCAGTGAAGCCCAGCTGCAGCACAAGGCTGACTCCTTGGGAATGGGCACAGGCCCCTCGACTCAGTGTTGCCAGCACGCTGTCTGTCCATCTCCCCTGCTGGGCTGGAAAGGAAACGAAGCTTCATTATTTCCCTGGCTTTCGCTCTGCACAGGGGAGTTTGGAGCTGTCTCCTCCTCACTGCCTTGGTGCAGTGAAACTGAGGAGGCTCAAGGCAAGGTGTCTACAAAGACACACAGCTGAGTGGCCACAGGTCCTGTGCTCACGGTGGCCGCAGAGCCCCACATCAGTCCTGCCCTGGCAGAGCTGGACAATCCCAGGTCCCAGCCAGGATCTGTCAAGTGCCTTTTCTCCTGCTTTTAACATGGGAGGGACTTAGTTGTCCCCACTCCAGCAAAGCAGCACTGAGCCCAGTAAAACATCCCCACCTCACCCAGCTTCACGGTTGCTGGGTTAGCTCATGATGTTGTACTCGCCCCAGTAAAACCTTCTCCAGCTTCTGGGTCACTAAGGCTGGGATGAGCCTCATGATGAGGGAGCAGGGCCTCTGAGGCCGACAGCGCATCCCCTGTGGCACCACACCGGGAATCAGCCGGGGAGGGACGCGCTCGCCCATCGAACGGCCCGCGGCGTGTTCCCTGCCAGCCCCGGCTCACCTCGGGTGGCTCCCACACCACAGCAATCGATGCGAATTAGCCACTATCTGCTCTTCCACTTGTTTGCATCAGCTTGGAAATATAATGCCGAGGCAGAGATAAAGCGAACTGGAAACACCCCACCAGCATCCGACGCGTCCAGCCCGAGGGGTTTGTTAGAGATGAGTTTCAACAGTGCAGGTCCCAGCGCGAATAACAGGTTCCTTTGCCTCTCTCCCAAGCACATCTCTCCCTGCCAGCGCCCACATCTCCCCACACACTGGGCTATGAAGGGCTGCTCTCTACAGAGCTGGTTTTACAGAGCCCAAGCTGTGCCCTCACACAAAGGGGTCCCCACCACGCTCCCTGCAAAAGGCTGAAAGCATCCTGCCAAGGACGGGGCCTCGCAGTCACCACCTGACCCCTGAGGCTGGGAAAAGCCCTGGGCTAGGCTCCTTCTCACGCCGACCCGGGCTGGCACAGCACCAAACGTACCCAACACCGACTTGCGAGAAGCCCGAGACGACGATGCTGCGCATGGGCGATGGACGCGTGATTTTGAGAAGCGTCTCACCAGCGAGTTATTCTCAGCCCACGGCAAAGCTGAAACTCACACAGCTATAAATAGCGACGGGCCGTACCTGAGTCGCAGCTTGGAACGCGCTGCACGGCTGCTCGCGGCAGCGGGAGAGCCAGGCTGCTCAGTGGGCAGTGCTGGCACTGGGGACGTTTTGGTCCCACTGAAAAAGCACGGAGGTGTAAGATTCACAAAAGCTCAGCTTTAGCCAGTCTGGGCTCCCAGTAAAGCCAGTAAGGACTGGGTTTGGACAAGACTGTGCACCTCCTAAGGGCACTACTGAAGAAGCTCGTCTGGTTTCGGAGTCTCTCTGCCAGCTTGGTCACAGTCGGTGACAACCTTGCACAAGATGGGCAGAGGTGGGATGTGCAGCAACCCCTGTGGGGCTGGCGCTAGAAATAACAGCGGGTCAGCCTTTCCCAGGTGCCAAGGACATGGCGCTGCCCCTCTGCCAGGCTGCGGCTGCCACATTTCCCCTCCGCTGATGCAGCGCAGGCTCCAGCACCCACAGCACGGCTCGTCCCGTTTTCCTGTGTCACACAAGAATGACCACAACCTCCAGCAGCTTCAATGAGCTGCAGAGGATCTCAGCCACGAGACATCCTTCCAGCTCAGCAACCAGGAGAGATTCCCATTCCACCGAGCAGGAGTGGTTCCCATCCCACCGCCGAACCCAGCCGAGCGGCTGGTGAGCCAGCGGCGCTGGCACGCAGCCCGGCCCTCCCGCAGCGTCACCTGCGGCCGCGAGTCAGGCTTGCAACCTGCCGAGGGAACCACAGCTCTTTGAGAGCAGCACACAACACTCAGTTCCAGTTCCTGACTGGAAGTCACCTCCTGGGTGCCCTTTAAAAGGCCCCTCCTGCCCAGCTCACCATCTCCTCCTTACCCACACTGCCCCGGGTGAGATCCAGCCTGAGGGGAAATGCAGGGACAGCACAGTGCTGCCTTTGCACCTCCAGAAAAGAATTCCTGGATTTACAATAAATTCCTTCCCTAATCCCAGGGGGGTGCTTCAGGCCACACCCTCGCAGGTAGGTTGGCGAAGCACTCGCCTCTCAACGAGCAGGACGACTCTGGGACACAGATGGCAATGCTGACACACACCAAAGAGAGATGTGGACTAAACGTCATCGATGCCTACGCCAGGTCGTTGTGGAAAACCCTGTGCTCCCACAGCACCGGCACACTCACGTGCTCAACAAGGTGCAGGACACGCCTGTGTTTCACCGGGCACCACAGGGGCTGCCCATGGTCCACCCGTGCGGCACTCACAGGAGCTCACGCACCATGCTGGCCCCCAGGCCACTGGGTTCTCAAGCCACCTCCCTGCTGCAGGGCTGTGCCCAGGAGCCACGAAGAGCTTCTGCCCAGCCCTGCTGTACTTGTGCTAAGCTCCCCTACACGGATTCCAGCAGCTTCTTCCAGCAGGAGACGAATCTCAGCCCGTCTCCTGAATTAATAAAAAATACATTACTGCCTCAATTGGACAAGACAACAGCATAAGGAATGAAAGAAACGCTCGAATGGAACAAAACGTGGAAGAAAGGGATTAGAGGAGAGACAAGCAGATCAGCGGGCACGCCGGGCACTGCTCTTCAGTGTCACACCCGCCTTGACACAGGCACATCTCCATTCGCACAGCTTCTAATCTCAGCCCTGCAATGCAGCATCCCCTGCCTTCCCAGCTCCCCTCCGCGCTCGGCTCCCCGGCTCTGAGCTGCAATGCAGCAGCGTGGGAAAGCCCCGCTCCCGCTTCGCCCCGTGCCCCTCCACGCGGCAGCGCCGAGCCGCCCCGGCCAGGCTCCTCGGCCTTGCACGGTCTCTGCCTGCCCAAGCTCTCCGCTTCCCAGCCAGAGAACTGGCAACCCCTCCCCTGGCTCCCCCGGGAGAGCTGCCGCACACGCCCAGCACAGGACGGGACTCTGGAGGGCAGGGGATACAGCAGAACCACAGCATCTGGCCACCCAGCCACCACAGGCACACAGGTCCGGCCGAGAGGTGCGAAGGCTGGAGGGGACAAGGACTAAGCTACGCCAAGAACAGAGCCGTTCCCGCTCCACCCAGCCAGTGGATCCAGCCTCAGCAGCTTCACTGCTGGGATCTAACTGCAGCTGCCACCAGAAACACAGCACACGCGTGTGGCCCGGGGACGATGTACGCTGCCACCACGTACCAGGAGCACCAAATGCCACAAAGGGCTCTGGACCAGCCAAGTGGCCAATTTGGAGGCCGTGTCAGTGGTCTGCCCGATGCCGCAGAGCCACACGAGCAGCATGGGCTGACCCTGAGAGCACAGCCCTGCAGAGAACCGCCTGGTCACCCCCGGGCAGGACGGTGGCTCAGCCAGGAGGCACCCACTGGCCATGGCAGACGGGCTGGCACTAGAGGTTGGCATCACTCACAGGTTACACACCTCACAGGGTGCCCGCTCTGGCTGACACTGAGCTGGAATGAACCCTCCCCCATGCAGCAGGCACAAGCATCAGCCAAGTGCTGTCCTGAGATGCTCAAGTGAGAGTAGGCAGGGAGGACCAGGGACGCAGTTGTCTGGCACCACAAGAAGATGCCCAGGTAGGCAAGGAGTTGGTAACCTCCATGGAGAGAACAGGGGGATGGCAGAGGGGATTTGTGCCAGGGAAGGGCTATGGGCACAGAGACACGTGCCACGGCACGAGAAGCCAAATACACAAAGCATCAGGAAGGGACTCTCCAGAAGGACCCAGAATTGCCTCCAGTTCCCCCAGTGCCAGCTCAGCTGGAAGCACATTGCTCACGAGGCGCCTGGACCAGGCAGGACCCATGGGTGTGCTCCTGCAAGAGACCATCCCAGGAGCCCTCAGCAGCTGCTCTCAGGGGATGACAAGGCCTTGAGGGGACACTGCCCAGGCCCCACTGTGGTCACATGCCACCAGCAGATCCCCAAGGGCATTTCCAGAGCCATGTACAATTTTGCATTCATTTACATATTTTCTCAGTGGGCAGCTGTTGGATTCAGGGGCAAGATCCAGGCAGTCACTGGGTAAGTGCCACCTGAACAACAGTTTTCAGGCTCTTTAAGGAAGGAATTTCTTTCAGCAGTGAATCCCCAAATATTTTTGCCTTCAGGACTTTTGCTCTGCTACTTTTCTGTGGAAAATTTTGAAAGACAAATCTATTTTTTTAGCGTTTCGTCTGCACTGCCATTAGCACTGGGAACACAGCACATCCCCAACAGCTTCAGCAGAAAACTCTGGGGCCTTTGGGTAATGTTTCCAGATCTCCCCAGTCACTTCAGCCATCTCAGTCAGAGAGAGGAGACATCTACTACTCGCTGTCAGCTCCTGAGAGCAGGCTGGAAGCAGCAAGACAGCCACATACCCTCCTCTTTCTCCTCACCCCAACCCCAAACACAGGAGTCCAGCTTTGTGTCCAGAAGGAAATAAATCCCCACCCCAATGACCCTGTCACACCAGCATCATCACACAGGGGCCATAAGAGAGGAATAATGATGGTGTGACAGTGATACCAGCACAGCCACACTGCCCTACGAGGCAATAACAGTCACTGTCTCTGACCTCCTTATGGTCTCCTGGCCACGGCTGCACAGCGCTGCAACGGGCCCGTTAGTGCTTAATTAAATGGCCAGGAACGCTATGGGCAGAGGTAGGAAGGTCGCAGGGCAGAGGTGCTCCTTTTAATCCCATACCACACGCCAGGCCAGCAAGGGTGGCCATCAGGAAGGGATCTCCTTGCAAAAAAAAAAAAAAAGGAACCTTGGTGAGACCATCTCCACCGGAGCCATGAACGTGCTCACACGGGACATGTCACACACTGGCCAAGCATCTTTCCTGCGCTGTGGCTTTTTTTTTTGTAACCGACCACAGTCAGATGCAACGTGAAGCTCCTGCCCTTCGAGGAGCCCATCTGTTCCTAACAGCCCCTTGGCTCTCCTCCCCAGCACCAACAGGCTGCTGGCACCCGCTGCCCAGCCCGCTGCCAGCCCTGGCATAGATGGGCTCTGCCCTGCCCAGGTGTCAGCACCGCAGAGGTACCAGGTCTCCATAGGCACAAGATGCCCTCTGAGGACATCCCCCTGGGCCACTCAGGGAAGGGTGGCATGGGCCACCTGCTGCCAGGCAAGGGCTGCAGTGCCCAGAGGGGCTCTAGCTGCTGCCCGGAGAGTCTGGCAGGGCTGCAGAGAGTCCTGCAGTGAGCATTTCGGGGAACGCTGTCTCCTCCAAGATCCCAGGTGTGTCCGCCTGGGCTCTGGCCCACACAACACCCGCCGCCGACTCACTTAAGTGAATTAGCAGCCACTTAAGAGGCACCACATCCAGCAAGAGATGGTCACGGAAATGGCTGCAGAAAGCAGCTGCAGATCTCGGAGGCGCTCTGGGGACCTCTAGGTAAGTGCAGCACTCACCCTGGGCACCGCACCCCCGTGCCCGCAGGCACCCCTGCACCTGCACGCTCCCATCTGCCGCGCGGACATGCTCACGGTGAGCTCAGCACGGTGAGCTGGCCACACGCCCTCCGGACCCTTCATCTCGTGGCCAAGTGCTGGTGTAATTAACAGCCCCCGCTGCCAGCGAGCTTTGATGAGAAGCCTCAGTCTTGGGTTGATGTGCAATATATAATTTGGATGATGGAAATAGCCTCTACAGAGCGCATGTGGTTGCTGTGTCCCACTGACCTCTCGCATCTTGCGCGGGCTGCTCTGCTTTAAACGTGGTTACATCTCCAGCAGCTCCACAAAGGCTTCGGTGCTATCAAACAGATGACACAGTGGCTGCAACCGAATGAGAGGTAACATTTGGCTGCTACTAAATAAACTGTATTTCTGGCCAGCAGAGGCTTGGGAGTGCTTCTGGCAGGAAGAGCACGAGGTAGAGATGAGAACTCAGGTGTAGAGACCAAAGATGCACAAGTTCTCTGCAGGCCACGGTGCCTGGGAGCAGGGAGTTTGGGTTGGGCAGATGCAGCACAGGCCAACAATTCAAGGACAACAAGATCTGCAGAGGCTGAAAGTCCCTGCAACTCCCACCTCCTTCCTCCCAGCACAAACCAAGCTTGTGGGTCTTCTCATGCCACTCTGGATAGGGTGTCCTCCAGCAAACGCGGCCAAACAGGTCAGGCTGTTGTTTCTCTTGCAAAAAGGATCCAAGAAAACAGCAGAGAAATCTTCCCTTCCTCTCAAGCACCTCCTGTAGCAACCAGGAGAAAGCCCACCTCCTGGCCCTACTCACCAGCCCTAGCAGGGTGTGAAGCCCACTGTCCTGAGCAAGTGGAATCCTGGGATCCATCCCCACCACAGGAAAAACATCACCCTTGAGAAGCCAGGTTATGGAAAGTACTGTCACCCCTGGAGAAGGTTCCATCTGCCTGGATCACAACAGACAAGAAGTAAAGGGGCCAGGACTAGAAGCTCAGCCGTGTTTCTGCTGCAGGCACATCTGAAGTGATGGAGCAGCCACCACCATCAACTGCTCCCTCCTCTAGAGAGCCCCAAACTCCTGCCAGCACCCCCACCACAGAGGCTGTCGAGCACATGGCAGGAGGTTGTGGTTGGCTTGGTTAAGGAGATGAGACTCAACAGCACAGCTCCCATAAAGATGAGGAGTAGAGCCCCATGGAAGGACAGCAATGTTTCAGCAGGATTAAGCTCCTGCCCTCTCCACCCCAGATGTTGTCCTCACCCCGTGAGGACAACCAACCAGCCCAAAGAGCCCTTGGTCCCCATTACATGTCTGAACGTCTTGGAAAATTACCTATGTCAGCAAATACACAGCACAGGGGTGCTCAGAGAACAGACTGAGCAGAGTTTGACCCTTACGGGCCAGCTGACCAAGCCCTCAGGGGGTACATGCAGTCCGAAGGGATGCTCGACACCTCCCAAGGTCAAGGTCAGCCCTGAGGCAGGCAGGGCCATCACAACCACCCCAGAAAACAAAGCAGGTGGTGGAGGCACTTTCACAACCCACAGTATCCCCCAGTGCATGCACCCGTCCCTGTCCCACAGGCAGGGGCACTGGTAATCCAGCAACCACCCCAAACCAGGAGTCACTCCCACGCAGGCCAGTCCTGCACCCTCAGGGAAGCTGCAAGAATTCCTCTTGAGGGTACCAAGGAACCCCCATCTCAGAAAAGAGCATTAGAGGGGGACATTGAGATCTGCCCAGGCCCTGCTCCTATGGCACTGGGTGTTACCCCAGCATGGAGAGATCACAGAATGGCTTGGGCTGGCAGGGCCCTTAGAGCTCATCTAACCCAACCTCCCCGCCACGGGCAGGGACACCTCTCAACTAGAGCAGGTTGCTCAAGGCCTCACCCAGCCTGGCCTTGAACACCTCCAGGGATGGGCAGCCACAGCCCCTTGTGAGCCCAGCTGTGGGACCAGCAGGGCAGCCCGAGACCTGCTGCCAGGACAACCTCCCAACCCATGCCCAGCCCGCTCAACCTCATGGTCCATCTGCCCACACCCTGGGCTCACTCCCTGGCTTCCCAGCAGTGCCAGGATGCTCCAGCTGCTGGGGCAGGGCACATGGCACTGGGGCTGCTCCTGGGGCCGAGAGGCTCAGTACTCCCATGCCAGCACACACCAGTGCACGCTGTGCCCGAGCTGGCACTGGAGCAGGGGCTGTGACATCCCAAAGGCTCCCAGGGTGGCAGAGGGTGCAGGAGCGAACCGGGTTTGGCAAGAACAGCTGTACGAGCGCCTGACTTCGACACATCCTCCAGCTCACTCCACCGCTCCGAACCTCCCACACAGCTCCCGCGATGGAGCGAATCTCCCACCTTTCTCCTCATAGCAGAGTTCTGCCCACTAGAGCCAGCTCTGCAAGCACCAGAGACCCCCCCCAGAAGGGGGTCCCTAAAAAGGAACTTGAAGGTACTGGACACAGCAGGGCTCCCATTACCTCTGCCTGCCCCCACCACCAACCACCAGGTCTTTAAATCCAGCTAGCTCAGGCACTGGGAGCACCATGACAGCTCGCTTGCCACCTTCTCATGCCAGTCTGCCAGACCAAACAGCTCTTTGGAGCCACAAGCCCTGTCAGGATCCTTGCCCAGCTGAGCCCACAGGTGCTGCTGGTTGGGACACAGGGGAGAGCAGTGGGGGGCAAGGGGCTCCCGAGGCTGTTGCGGTTTCCTAGAGATCCACACATGGCCATGAGGGAAACGTGAAAGCTGAGCACACCCACACGTGTGCGCACTGTGCCAACACCTGGGCACACCTGTACCGACAGCCGGTGCCACAGCCCATGAGGGGGACAGCAAGTCCCAAGATCAGAGGCATGGGCAGTGCCACTGCTCATGGCTCTGATGAAAACCCACCACGCACACAACGCACTCACAACCACGCAGGCTCGGGGATTAAACCCGCCGGACAGCGGGACACAGGCGGCCACGGGCTGAAAACGGCTCACGGGAACCCTCCTCAGCCAGAGCCCAAGATTTTGGGGGAACCCTGGATTTGGAGCGCTGGCAGCAGCGCGGACCCTTCCCATGCCACCTCCACCGGCAGCCTCCCGGTGAGAGTGGCCAAGGTCAATCCCTGGGACGAGCCGCCTCGACGGTGGGGAGCAGCTGCAGCGCCTGGCTGGGCAGCCTCCATTGTCCGCGGGGGGGTAGAGACGAGGGGTGGCCGAAAAGACGCGCGGGAGGACGCCCTCGCCCACCACCTGCCACCGCTCCTCGTCAGGAGGCCGAGAGGAGGCTGCGCGACGGCCCGTGGGCTGGATGATGGCACCTTCTCCCCCAGCATCCCTTGTCCCCAGTGCTGGGGGACGCTGACGCAGCCTCCGGCAGGTCCCCCGCGAGGGTGGCGGGACCCCCCCAGTGTCTCCGGCGGCAGGACCCCCGCCATCTCCCCATCCCCAGCCATCGAGGCCGGCGGGCGCAACGGCCACACTCACCCAGCATCTGGCTGAAGAGGAGCTGCTCCAGGTCGCCCAGCACCGTCACCACCAGCTCGGGGTCCACCTTCAGGTAGGGCTTCTCCTCGGCGCCCGCGGCCACCGCCGGCCCCTTCCCGCCCAGCAGCTCGTCGTCGCACTTGCCGCCGCCTCCGCCGCCCCCGCCCGCCTCGGGGGCCTTGCTGAGGGGCTTCACCTCGGCGTAGGGCCCGCGGGGGATGCGGCTGGGCTTGCCGGCGGGCGGCGGCTTGGCGGGGCCGGCGGGGCGCGGCGGCAGCAGCGAGTGCTCGGAGCGGGACAGGCTCCGCGACATGGCGGGCGCCTCCCGGCCGCGGGGGCCGCCGCCGCCCCGGCCGCCTCCCCCCCCCGCCGCCGCCGCCCCCGTTGCCGCCGTCTTGGCCATGTCGTCGCTCCAGCGGGGTTCGTAGAGCTGCCGCTTCTTCTCGGCGTCGGTGAGGAAGGCCAGGTTGGTGAGCGACTTCTGCTTGCGCAGGTTGGAGCCGGCCGGCAGCCGCCCCTCCGCGCTGCTCGCCTTGAAGACGCGCAGCTCCGCGCCCCGCGGCCCCGCCGCCGCCGTCGCCGGCTTCGCCCGCTTCGGCATCACCGATCCGCCGTCGGGGCCCCGCCGGTAGCCGCGCTCCTCCTCGCCCAGCTCCACGTCGGGAAGGCTTTTGAGGTTGCTCCCCAGCATCCCCGCGCTGCAACCATTTAACCCGCCGGGAGCTGCTGCTGGTGTTGCTGCTGCGGCGACGGCGGCACCGAGGACACACCGGGCGAGACAGAGAGAAACGCCGTCAGCGCCCGCCCCACGGGCGCGGGGCGGAGCGGGACGGGGGGGGGGAGAATGAGCGGCGCGGCCCCACCTCGCTGCTCCGCCGCCAGCGGGACACTGCGAACCAGCGGAATGTCAGGGGCGAACAAAAAGGGCCCGCCCTCCTCCGCGCCCGGCTGGCGCGGGGAGGGGGGCGGGGCGCGGCGCGCGCGCCCGCGGCGGGGAGGGAGAATGAGGCGGGGAGGGGGCGCGCGGGGCGGAGCGAGGCGGGGGTGCGCGCGCCGACCCCGGGGACGTGCAATCGCCGAGCACGGCGAAGCGGGACCGTGCGGAGTGTGCGGGACCCAGGGACAGCGGGGCCGTGCGGAGTGTGCGGGACCCAGGGACAGCGGGGCCGTGCGGAGTGTGCGGGACCCGGGGACAGCGGGACCGTGGGGCCGTGCGGGGTGTGCGGGACCCGGGGACAGCGGGACCGTGCGGAGCCGTGCGGGACCTGGGGACATCGGGACCGTGCGGAGCTGTGCGGGACCCGGGGGCAGCGGGGCCGTGCGGGGTGTGCGGGACCCGGGGACAGCGGGGGTGTGCAGAGTGTGCGGGACCCGGGGACAGCGGGGGTGTGCGGGGTATGTGGGACACCAGGAATAGCGGCGCGGTGCAGGACCCGGGGGCAGCGGGTTGTGCAGGGATGTGCGGGACCCCGGGGCTGTGTGGGACTCTGGGGTCGTGCGGGACAGTGGGGATATGCGGGACCCCGAGGACAGTGGGGATCTGCGTGACCTCAGGCTGTGCATGACCCCATGGATAGCAGGCGGTGCGGGACCCTCAAGGCCGTGCGGCACCATGCGGAACCCCGGGGGCAGCGGGGCTGTGCTGAACCCCGAGGTGATCCCCCCGGGGCGAGGGACAAAGCTGCAGGCGCGGTGCTGGTGCCCCCCCGTGGGTGCTGCCCTCGGCATCCAGCCGGCGATGGGCTTGCCCAGAGCCTGCCTGCTCCGTCCCGCAGCCCTTGCGGGCAGAGCCGAGCTGGGTGTGAGCTGGGAGGTGGGTGAAGACGGGGGGGGACCCTCCCCGGCACCCTCCGTGGGAATCACCCCATATCCCGCCTGGCACGGTCCCCACACCCAGCCCGACACTGCGCACCCAGCCCCGGGGGGGCAAAACGAAGAAGGAGTCGGGGTGGCCCTGAGAGCCCTCCCGAGGGACACTGTGGCCCCTAAACCCAGCAGGGCCTCTCCAGTGATCCGGGGGAACTAAGGGGGAGGGGGTGTGGAAGAGCAGGAGTGGGATCTGGTTATCATCATTTTTCATTAATTACCCGTCCCTCGGGAGGGGTGAATTAAGTCTATTTGGTGACCTCACGCAGGCTGCCATGGCAACCGCCGGAAAATATTGCATTAGAGCCCATCACTATGCTGCGAGATAAGGAGCCGGGGGTGGCGGGAGCCCCCCAGCCCAGCCCCCGGTACAGCAGCACGGCCACCCCAGCAGATTTGGGGTTCAGCCCATGGTCATGCTAAGGAGCCCCGAAATAAGCCGGGTTATGTCCAACAAAGGCTAGCCAAAATAAAAAAGGGTCTTTTTCACCAAAAGGTGCTGCTGGGGCAGGATGGGTGCACAAGCTGCCCTGCTGCACCCCAAAGCTGCTCTGGGTTTGTGGGGCTCTTACAGCCCTCACTGAGCTACGAGGCCATTTCCTGGGTGTCGGGCCTGCTGCCGGGGACAAATCTGGGGGTGTCATGTCATTTTGGTGCTGGCAAGGTGACCCTTGGGGCCTCCCAGTGTCCCCCGTCCCCTCCAGCCAGGCCTGACAGAGCCCCAGGAGGTGCCACGGGCTAGGGCAGCCGGGGGAGCGTGGGGCAAGGGAAAGGATTCGTCCCTTTCCCCAGCGCTGAACCCGTTCGGCCTGACCCCAAGGCGAGCAGGCAGCTGTGCGGGGAGCACGCCAGCCCTGCTCGCTCCCCTCCTGCTTTCCCCCAGAAAATCCTCCTGCTCGCCGCCAGTTTCTATGCTTCCCAAACTGAGGCTCAGCGCCGAACCCCGGTACCCTCTGGTGGCAGCACCGGGACCCCGCTACGGATCCAGCCGGTGCCGTGAGCCACCGTGGCTCTGACCGACTTCTGTCCCTTCGAATAACCCGGCGAAGCTCCCGGCTCTTTTTTTTCACCCTTCCCTGCACGTCCCTGGAGCATCCCACCATCCTCCGCTGCCGCTGCCCTGGCAACCGCCACCCCGGCATCCCTCCGGCAGCCGCCCCCCAAAGCAAGCACGGGTGGGGACTGGGGTGTCCCCAGCACTGCAGCGGGGACCCTGTATTCGGGCTCGTTCCGCCCCCGAGAAAGGGGGTGTCCCGCGGTGGGTGTGGGGAGCCAGCGGTGCCGCGGCACCCGCCTCCGCACCGGCTTCTTGGAAATGGGTCATTCCTGGAGCTCGCTGGGAAACTGGGAAGGAGCCAAGCGGGGTGATGTCCCGGCAGCGTCACCGGACGGGACGGTTCCCCGCTGCAGGGGATGCCGACGTGGCCTCTGCGCCCGGCTGAGGCCACGCCGCCGGCGGTAGGCTGGTCACCGAGGGGGTCACCGGACGCGGCCGCTGCAGCCGTGTCGTTCCCAGGGGAGCTGAGGCACCTCCTGCATCGGGTTGTCCCCCTCCCCGCTGCCCCACTGACCGCCGGCCCCCGCTCCCGTTCTGGCAGGGGGCCGTGGGGGTCTGAACCCCGGCATGAGCCTCTGCCACCCAGCACCATCCCGGCAGCCCTCCCGGCAGGAGCCCCCATCCCCAGCAAAGCTCCCCCAGACTCACTCAGGCGTCCGGCTTTGGGGTCGGGGTCAGGTCCCTCCGCAGAACCAGGGCAGTCGTCACCCGGGGAGGTGGCCCTCTCCTCCCGGTCCTCCTGCAGCCTAGGGACAGAGGGGGGGTGAAGGGGGGGAGCAAGGACAAATCGCAGGGTGCAGCCGGCTGAGGACTCCCAGGAGATGGAGACAACGGTGCCTTGAGCTTTGCCAACGTTTGGGGACAACAGTCCCATGGCAAGTAAGGGGGTGGTGGGAGAGTACGTCTGGAGCACCCCGCTTCCTATTGAGCCCATCCCCTGCCCCATACTGCCTCCCATGGGTGTCCCAAGAGCCACCGGGACACCGAACCCAGCAGGAACCCTCCTTTAGGGGCAGAGCCACCAGACCCAACCACACCATTCCCCATGGCCACCCCTGTCATGCTCACCTGCCTCCCCCTGTCCCCATGTGCCCCTGTCCCCCTATGCCCATGCCCCTCCCCAGCCCCATGCCACCAGTCCCCAGGGACTCACCGGTACTGGAAGGGTGCCACGGTGGCAGTGACGGGGTGGCTGTGTGGGGGGCCCGAGGAGAAGGTGATGGCTGCTGACCCAAACATGGGGGCTCTGCCCTGAGAGCTGCCATGGGGCTCATCTGCCGGCCGCGCCATGGCCACCCCACTGCCCTTCCCAGAGGACTCCCCTGGGTGCCCCACAGCTCTGCCCTGTGCCAGAGGGGCTTTGGGCAGCTCGGTGGGCTCCCCCACCCTGCCTGCCCCTCTCCTCCCACCTCCTGCTGCCTCTGGCCACTTCCCAGGGGACATCAGACGAGAACCTTTCTGTCCCCCAAGGGGGGGGACACCAGGGCTGCCCTCCCTGCTCTTGGCTGGCTCATGGCTGGTGGCTCTGCCAGTGCCCTTGGGCTTGAGGGTCTTGGGTCTGGGGGCCAGCAACTTCCCTGGCTGAGGGACCAGATCCCCAGGGGGGATGGGGGTCCCCAGGGTGCTTGGCGTGGCCTTGGTATGCAGCTTGCCATGGGCCATGGCGCGGGGCACTGGGATGGCAGAGGCGTAGTGGCTGCGGCCGGTGGGGTTGACATTGGCCGTCCCATTCATCCTGGCAAGATGGCTGCTGGCGAGGCTGTGGGGGGAGAGGAGGGTTGATCAGAGCTCAGCATAGCAAGGGGGTGGGCATGTGGAGCACCCACATCCCCCAGGCCACACTAAACCCTGGTCTTGGTCCCCACTGACTGTGGGTGCTCAATGTCCCCATCCCAGGAGGATGTCACTGCATCCCACAGCTCAGGGTGAGGACACATGTGATGTCCCCTCACAGGGATCCACAGGGCCAGGGCACATGTGACGTCCTCCCCCAGGGACCTCTGCAGCCTCATCCTCATGTCCCTGTGGCAGGTTCCTGCAGTAAAACCACATGGGACCAGACCCTCCTTAGGTAGGGCTACACCACAGGCAGGATGGGCCCCTCTTGGCCACCCAAAACCTTCTGCTGGTTCCCAAAAACACCTCCTGGCCAACCAAGGCCATCTCCTGGTCATCCAAGACCATCTTCTGGTCACCCAAGACCATCTCCTAGATGTCCCAGACCATCTCCTGATCACCCAAGACCACCTTCCAGAAGCATGAAGACCAACTTTGCCATCCCACTCCTCAGGCCATTCCTGAGCTCCATCTCTGCCCTCCCCACTCCCAATGTCCCCCCAGATGGTGCCAACCACCCCGTCTCTCCATGCTTCTGCTCTCATCTTGCCCCACAGTGAGTCTCCCTGACACCACCACCCAGACAGTGATCCATGTCCCCTTGCCTTGGCGTTTCCGTGCCGATGAGGACGGGGGCTCAGCGCACCACCTCATCCCAGCCAAAGCACCCACAGACAGGCAGGGCCACCTGTGCCACCACAGGGACATCAGCACAGTTGAAGTGAGTGGAGAAGCTCATCCTTCCCACAGGCTTTGCCTGGGCAGGCGGAGCAGAGCTCAGCAAGAAAATCAGCCATGGAGCAAAGCTCCACCTCCAACCACCTCCCACCTGCAGCTCCCCAGGAAAAAAAAACCGTAAAATTAAAAAAAAAAAAAAAAAAGGTTGTCTCCAGGGAATGGGGGGGGGGGATGTGGCTCCATGGGCATCTGTGCCAACTTCTGCCCCTCACCCCGGTACAGCTGCAGTGAATCAAAAGACAAATGGGTGCTGGGTGCCACAGATCCCCGGGACACACATTTCACAGGTCACTTCAGCACGGTTCTGCTCAGTCCCCTCAAAGGAAAACTTCTGGGGAGGGGAGTGGAACCTTTTTGGGGTCCTCGAGCAGCGTGATGGTGACAATCAGCTCCAGGTCAGCCACCCGCAGTCCCCATCACCCCCGGGTGGGTTCCTCTCCCCTGGCAGTGGCTTCGGGCCAGGTGGGTGCAGGGAGCACAAGTGGGTCTTTGTGCGGCTGCCCCAGTGACCGCACCGGGGCCGCGCTGGAGCCGAACGAAGCCGTTCCCGGGGACCGGGGGGCCGCTGCCGCCCAGGTACGGGCCGCACACAAGCCGCTCTGTTTGCAGCCCGGGGCCAGCAGCCTGGCTGCCTTTCAAACCACCCGCCCGAGACAGAGCTTCTCCGGAGCTGGAGAAGCTTTCTTGGCAAGCGGTGGGGTGCAGGCAGCCGGCTCCCATCACCCCACTGGGAGCAGCACGCAGCCTCAGCCCTGCACCCACTGCATCTCCCAGCAGAGGGTGTTGCATGAGCCAGGTCCAAAAAAAAAAAAAAGAAAAAAGCCCTAAAATGAACCGGTTTGCCTCTTCCCCAGCTTACAGCTGCCCCAAGCCCTGCTGCCCCCACGCTTTGGGGAGTCTGCACGGACTGAGCCTTGCCCCACATGCCCCACAGCAAGACCCCCGGGGTGGCCATGTCCCTGCCGTGGGAAGCATTTGGGTGAACGCACTCAAGTTGCCTTTCGCCAACACCCCAGGAGCTGGATCACTTGATCAACAGAGCTGTGGGTCACAGGGAGAGGGGCTGGTGTAGTGAACGAGATCTAAACATCGCAGCGCCAGCTCCAGTGCCAGCCAGGAGCTACAAAGGGCTTTTCAAGGCATTTTTAATTAAGGGGAAGAGGGAACACACACAGCTCTGGGTTTGCTCTCGCTGAAGCCTTTGAAATGGCCGAGGAGATTTTTTCTCTCCCAGCTGAGCCATCTCTGTCTCCGCTCGCCACAGTCACAGCCCCGGGTCATGGCACTGGTGGACGGAGGAAGCCCTGGAACAAGGTTCTCGGGGGGGGGGTCTCTGGGACAGATGTGCCCCTGAGCTGTTGCGTGGGATGAGATGGAGATGGGAACTGGGGCTCTGCCACCCCCACACTGGCAAATAGGTTTGGATTCATCCTCAGTAGGCAACCACAGCCCCCAGCAAAAGGTGATATGGTGTGACAGAGCTGGGGTCTCCCCGATGCTGGGCCAGGGCAGGATTTGCCCAGGGGCCTGTGCTGGCACCAGCCTGCACCCAAGGGTGCCCCAAGGGAAGGTGGCAGGAGCCAGGCAGGGGCCAGGAGGGGCTTTCCCTACACCCATCAGATTTCCCTGCACCCACAAAGGGCACCCCTTGGAGCAAGGTAGCCAGGGCCCAGCACAGCACCAGCCAGGAGCTGGAGACCAGCACATCCCCTGGGGCACAGTGCTCCTATGTCCCCCCTTTGCACCCCACTCAGCCATAAATATCTGCAGCAACAGGCTCCCCTCCAGCCCTTTCCCAGTTTGTGGCCCACAACCCATACTTACAAACCCCAGTGTTGCCCTTTGTTTCACTCTCTTTAATCGTGTCCCTGGACCCAGGAGTGCTGTGCCTGGCAGCAGAGCTGTTCACAGCCTTGAGCTGCAAACGCCAACAGGGTCAACCTTCCTCCCCATAAGCACAAGGATGGCCAGGATGAGGCCACGAACCAGCGGAGCTCCAGCCTCATGGACACAAGTGGTTAAACCACCAGCCCCAGCTCACCCACTTGACCTTTGAGGTCCCTTGCACAAATGTCTCCAGCCCCAGGGGCTGCTGCTGGTGGGTCTTCTCTGAATGCAGGGGGAGATCATCTGCTACTGCTTCCACAAGGCTGGTCCCAAGCTTCTCTTCAATGAACTCAGAGGCAGAAAAAGTTCATCGAGGTTTAGGCTACAACCAGCACCCTCTGAGCACCAGCAGCATGCAGCACCCTCCAGCCTCACCAGCTCATGGAGCACATGGCATCAGGGCTGTAACCAGGCTTTACAGTTGCTTTTTTCCCAGTCCATCCACTTTGGATTTCTCTCTCATTGACACAACATCCACTCCTCCTCTCTGAGCCCACCAGCAGCCATTTCACTGCGATGCTGTGGCTGCAGCAGAAGCCAAAGCTGCCACATTGGCCACAAAACCATCAAACCTCCTCTTGTGCTCACGGGGTTGAGGTTTCCCAGAAGATGCCAAAGTTCCTCTCCAAAGGTTCCCTCTCTGAGGACCCCCATGGCTTTGCTGCACCCAACTAACCACAGATGACCCCTCCTTGGGCTTCAACCAGCTCTAGAGGTGGTGGAGGCTTCCATGGGGCTGGGCAAGGGGAGATGTGGATGTGGCCCTGCTCCCCTGGGCTGTAACCGCAGCTGGACCCTTGGGCTGGGGTCCCACACCCAGGAGTGCCACCAAAGACATAAACCAAAGCAACTTCCACCAAGTCCCTTGTTCCCCCCATCAGCCTCGGGAGGAGCCGCTCCTGTGCCCAGCAGCCCCCCTACTCATCCCATTATTTTATGAACGAGCACAAACTAAAACCATTCCCGGGAGAGATTCAGCCCAGTCTTCTGTCACATTCTTACTTTGCCTCCAAGCTGATTTATGCCCCATCCCAGCTCTGTCCCCAGGGGCCCCCCACATGCCACAGTGGCTGGGGAGCCGGCCAGCGCCACACCACGCTGTGTCACGCCGTGTCATGCTGTGTCACGCTGGCGTCTGGCTGCCACTTTGTCCAGCAAAAGCAGGTTACAGCTTGACCTAGATAGACAAGGGCAGCTCCTCTGCAATTATCTCAAAAGGGAAACAACTTTCTCCTTCAGTGCAACCCGGCCACCATGTCCCCAGAGCAGCTCTTGGGAAACGGCTGCCACTTGCCTTCTGGGTACCATGAGCACCAGAAATATCCACTCGGTACTTTGATTTTGGGACTTCCAGTCACCAGGTGGGTTTTTGGTCCTGTTCCCCCCCCAGGTACCAGCTTGGGATCACTGGATCCCATAGTGGTGGAAAGCAGCAAACACACACAAAGTATCTGAGCACCAGGGGATATTTTGGAGAAGCCACAGCAGTGCTGCAGGCAGCAGAGCCCTGCCTGGTGCCAGGGCTGAGCCCCCCTGATCAGCCAGAGGTGTTTGTGCTCCAGAGGATGCTCATACCAGCTACTTCCAGAGCTCAGGTCTGCAGCACTGGGCCAGTATCTACTGTGTCCAGTGCCAAATTCAAGTTTCCCTGAATGAAAGAGCTTTAAGCCTAGAGATAAGGCAGTTTCTGATCCCTTTGGATGATGCTGTCCACAGAGGCACTGGTGTTAACACCGATGGAAAATGAAACAGCCTTGGCCAAACTGTGTCCTTCATTGCAGGACAAACACAACCCAGCACATCCCTGAAGGCATCTCCTTCAAAGAGGCATCTGTTGTGCTCAGAGCTTGAGCCGCTTCCTCTGCCTGGTGTCCAAAAGCATCTCACATATGCAAGCTTAGCAGCCAGAAATGAACACAGGGACCTGGAGCCCAAGTCTCTTTTTATGTCCCCATTTCGCACGTGGAGGGTCACTGGACCATCCCCAGCATTGAAGCAGATCTGCTTTGCAGCTGTCTGTCACCCGAGCAGAGCTGGTGTCAGCTGCTCCCCTGGCTCTTGGCCCTCCTGGCCCCACGGGGTCTGGGCTGGGCTGGTGAAGCCCCCGGCTCCCCCACGATGCCGTGGAGAGATCCAAGCCCCAGCTCACCCACGGTCTCAAGGGAACAGCCAACAGCTCTGCAAGTGCTTCACTCTGCTCCCAAAGCATTTCAGCATGACTGCTACAAAAATTCACTTTTCTCCTCTCTCTCAGCTGAGATCCCTGCCAGGGATGAAACTCTGCCCTGTGCTTCTGGGATAACTGTGGCAGGAGTCGCAGGGGTCACAGGGAGCATGAGCAGCTAGTGATGGAAAAAGGTATGAAACCCTGGAGCCTCTGCTGGCGTTTTTCTGCTGCTCTGTGCCTCAGTTTCCCCTGACACAACCTCTGCCGGGGGTGAGGGAGATGAAACCAGGCTAATAAACAGGAATCGGGGGGATGGATCCTTTCCTGGGTGTGCTGGGCTGCAAACCAGCTCCATAAACTGGGATCTGTTCTCAAGGTGCCTGCGGGACCAGCAGCACTGGGGGGCTTGTGGCAGAGACGGGCATGCCAGATGACCCTGGGGGGATGCTCGAGGGTGAGGATGGAGAGGGGACAGCCCGGGGTGAACCTCGGGGTATGAATGGCCCAAGCCTTGGCCCGTGCCAAGGGACAGATCCTGGTGCCGTGACACGGCTGCCCGTGCTGCCTCCAGGGCTGGCTGTGCTCCAGTGTGGCCTCCTCCTCGGCACGCTCAGGAAGGATGACAAAGAAAAGGCTCCTTGTGACACAAGGGACATAAAACTTTCCTAAGAGAAACAGAGGGAGCAAGGACAGAAAGGAGATTTCAGAGGAGAACAAGATGCTAATTCATCCAACAGCCCCATCCCTCCAGCCTGTGTGTCCTGGCCGAGACCTGGACTGCCTGCCAGCCGGTATCACAGCCTGGGACATTGCCACCACCCGCATCGCCGGGGCCCGGGGCTGGGTCCTTCCCCGGGGAGGTCCCACTGCTCCCCTCTCCCTGCCCCTCGGAGGGGCAATGCTGGGGGTGGCTGGTTCGATGGCCCTGTTTGGGTGCAGGCAGGTGGTTCTGGGGGTACAGACAGGTGGATCTGTGGGTACAGGCAGGTGGATCTGTGGGCACAGGCAGGTGGATCTGCTGGGTACAGGCAGCAGACAGGCAGGTGGGTGGGAGGGGAGGCCCTGGCAACCCCAGCTCTGCCTGCCTTGCCCCACAGCACTATGCTGGGGGCTCTGGGAGCTCCCGAGAGACAAGCTGTGGGCTGGGGTGGTGGGAGAGGGACAGAAACCTCCTGCTGTGAGAGCAGAGATACCCAACCCCGTGGCCACAGCACTAATCTCTGCTTTAGCCACTCCATGGCAATCCCATTAGGCACTTAAACCAGCTTTGAGAAAACCTCGCTCTGAGCAGAGTTTAGCTCTCGGCTGGACCGACCCCGGGAGCCTCTGCCACCAGAAGCCCCGCATGCAACAGTGAAATCGAGCTCTGCCCAGGCTGAGCTTTGCCTGGCACGAATCCTGCGGGGACGAGGGTGGATGCTCCGGGGCTGGGACAGACTCCGGGAGCTGTGCAAGGGTCTGTGCAAGGCTCTGTTGCAAAAAGCCCCGACGTCTAAGGCGTCTCCCTGGCCACAGCATCTGGGGCCATCCCGGCTCCCGGTGGCAGAGGCCACACAGTGTCTGTTTTCCCCGCGGCCCTTCCGTGCCCCCACGCCTGGCAGTCAGCGGGGCTGTTGCTGCCGGAGCGCGGCGGGTGTGACACCCCCCGAGCCCGGGCAGCCGGGTACCCCCAGAGGACGGAAGCCAGACCCGACCGCTTCCCCTAACCCGCTGGGGCAGCCGCAGGGGCGGGGGCCGGGTGGGCAGCGCTGGCGGCCCCGGCCCCGCCGCGCTCGGGGACGTTCAGGAGGTTTCCGGTGCTGGACAGCTCCGCCCGGGCACCGCCCCCCGGCCGGTACCGCCCCCGCCCCCGTCACACCCCCCGGCCGGTGTCACCCCTACCCCGGGCCGGTACCGCCTGCCGCCCGTGCCACCCCCTCCGGGCCACTGGCGGTCCCCAGGGCCGGTACCGCCCACCGCCCCTGCCACAACCCCAGGCAGGTGTCGTCACCCCCAGACGGTGTCACCCCCCCCAGGTCGGTACCGCCCCCCCACCTGTGTCACAGTCCCCCGCCCGTGTCACACGCTCCGGGCCGCTGTCACCCACCGGCCAGTGTCACCCACCCATCCCCCCCGGGCCGGGGCCCCCCCCCCCCCCCCTCCACCCCCCCCCGGCCCGCGCCCCCCCCCCCCCCCCCCCGCCCCCCCCCCCCCCCCCCCGCCTCCC
>JANIJG010017718.1:0-38024 GCA_024611175.1 Megaceryle torquata | reverse complement strand
TAATTTAAGAAAACGACCAAAAAAACACCAAAAAAAAAAAAAAAAAAAAAAAAAAATAATAATAATAAAAAAAAAAAAAGCCCTGGCCAAGACAAATATCAGGCAATGGCTCTACTGAAAGCAATAGCTAAATACTGGGATGCGCTTGGTACTTAGCTCTGGCATAAATAGATTAGGAGTGTTGGCCTTTTTCCTGTGGCATGACTGGATGAGCTGTGCAACCAAGTGCTTCCTTCTTTCTGTTCTCCCCCTTAGCTATGTTACTGCCTTCATCTTTGTGACAAACATCCAAATACCTAGCCTGGCCTACTGCTTTGTGTTCTCTTTGATACCTACTCTTTTGATATATTTGCTACCTGGTGGTTCTGTGCCTTTCTGCATTTTCCCTATTGGTGAATATGATTTTTCTGCAGTCTACATCAGAGTAGGGGACAGCTGAGATTTATGAGTCTTTGTATTTTGCCTTTTTCTTTCCCCTAATGTGATGCTCTGCCCTGCGTTTGAAGGATGGCAGCTGTCTGTCAAGGTCATATAGCACTGTTAGGCATCTAGGAAGGCACAAAGGGGGAAGTTATGGATAAGACATCTAGTTTCTTTTCTGTCTTCCAGAATACAAGCTGCTTACTGTCACACTATCTCACGTTCTGCTGTTGTGCAGTGTCTCTTTGGGGAAGGAGACTCTGCAACTCTAGGTGTACAGCACTTACTGCAAAAAGTCTGAATCTCTTTGGGATTGTCACAACAAATACTAATGGCAGCAGCTCAGGCCTTGGGAGTGGATAAAGTTAAACAGTGTTTAGGAACATCTGGTGGGTCAGCCTGGACTTTGGTCCTGAGGGAGGAGGTGAAATGTCTATGTAACATTGCGTGTGTCAACATTCATGTCTAGGGAGGGATCTGACCCCTGGAGAGCTGAGTTGGGATAGATAAACCACATTTTATTCCTGTTAACCTCCTGCAGGCACTGAGGCCCTCAAAAGGGAAGCAGAAGGACAAGGCTGCCCATTCCTGACTTGCAAAGAGCAATGCAAAACTGTACTTGAAGGAGTCCTGCCCCAGGAGCTCCAGCCGAGTGTGGAGAATCTTGCCCCGAGGAATCTGTGTTGCTGCCCTAGATTAGCGCAGCTTCTTAGTCTGCAGTCCCAGGCTCTGTCCTAAAGGTGTAAGAACATGGGGCAGTCACAACTGGTGTCTCTCCAGATCTGCTTTATTAAAGAGGCTTCTTAGCAGGCTGTCCTGCTCCGGTCATAGACCAGAGCAAGGTTTTGGTTGTATTCTTGAGAACAGAATTAAGACTCAAAACAGAGTCAAGTGCCAAGTGACTTTATTTGCCTGACAACAGGTTGACAAAGCAAAGAGAGAGAGAGAGAAAGAAAGGAAAGGAAAGGAAGAAAAGGGTTGGTTGTGATAGCTACCACCACAGATCTATGGCGTCCTGTCAGTCCGATTTGTTTCTAAGTCCGGTGGGAAAATGTTCCATCTAATGTTAGTTGTTCCTGCTTTTTTATTGGGTTGTCTTGTTGAATATTCATTCTTCTTTGAAGAACTACTTAGTATATTCCAGGAGTTGTTTTATTTAACCACTTGGTGGTACACATGTCCTATACCATCTCTAAGGGGTCTTTGGTGGTCTTCGGGGGTCTCCAGCCCCCTCGGTCTTCCAAACCCCATGTCTGGACATGTGTGCCGTGGTTCAGTTACAGTTCTCAGATTCAGGTCTCTACCCAAGTTTGTAGGAAAACAGGAACTTCTAGCCTTGTGGTCCAACCATTGCTCAGTTTGTGGTTTGATGTTCACCCACACTGGTGCAGCAGTGTTGAGATAAACAACTGACAGAGTCTCTGACACAGGCTCACAAACTTACCTCCATAGTACCTGCTATACAGTGTGGCTAAGATACATCCCTGGTCTAAGGTTTCTATTCCCAGCTTTCTCATCAGACTTCACCATTTCTGCTCCCTCTTACCCATGTTATCTCCTTCTCTTCATCTATATAGACTGTGAGGGAAAATAATGTCTCTATATTTTTATTGTACATCTTATAGTAGCCCTAGGTTCTCTGTAACATTATTAACAACAGCAAGTTGGAGCTGTAAATATCTGAGCATATTTATGTTATCTTTTTAAGTACCAAAGAACTGCTACAGTGGTTTAGATGTGCTAGATACTTTTAAGTACAGATACTATATCCTTGTCTGATTACTTGTTTTACCCAGATAACACTCATGATTAATTCCACTGATCTTACAGTTTTCCTATTTTTGATTTCTGGCAGAGTAAAGCCCATGATATCTCAGTGTTGTGCCCTAGTTAAACATTGATTTCCTTCACTCTTAGATTTGTTTGAATCCTTTCTTATCTTCAGCCAGTTAAGGATTTAGCATTACCATGAATTCAGAGAATGGACTAAATGATTAACAAAACCGGACAATATCAGATTTCTTCTACATAATCTGCAAGTCTTGCAAAAGCCAACTTCTCCAAGGCAAGCAGCACGTTAAGCAAGTAAGGGAGGTCAGTCAGCAGTAGCTTTGAGATGATGAGCAATAGAGGGGAAAAGGCACCATGAGATGATTTTTTGTGCCTAGGGTTGTGAATTTGTACATGCAGCAAATTCAGCACAAGTGTACACATCTGTACAGGGTGTGTCTTTTAGAATGGTTTACTGAAGCTTTTGGAAAAGAAGAGCTAGGAAATATCTTTCACTCATACACCATGTTTGATATTGCTGTCTTCTGCATTGATCTCAGAGCTGCTTTTGTACAGAGAGCATTGGGGTCTGCTTCTTGCTGCATTCATTACAGAAGGAAACAGCATCATCTGCATTAGGCGGGATTAAAAAATGCCCTGGATCCTCAGGGCAATGAAAACAGCATCCTGAAGAGAGCAGTGGAGAAACGGATCTGAAAATGTTGTGATTGGTGATTCTGCTAGACAAAGCCATGATTTGATCATGTGGTGGCAAGTCTTGACCCACCTGGAAAGCTGGACTAAAAGGAACCAACCGTATGCCGGGCTGCATCAAAAGATATGTGGTCAGTAGGTCGAGGAAGGTGATTCTGTCACTCTACTCTGCTCTTGAGAGACCCCACCTGGAGTACTGTGTCCATCTCTAGAGTTCCCAACACAAGAAGGACATGGATCTATTGGAGAGGGTCCAGAGGAGGGCTACAAAGATGATCAGAGGACTGGAGCACCTCTCCTATGAGGACAGGCTGAGGAAGCCAGGTCTGTTCAGCCTGGATAAGAGAAGGCTCTGGGGAGACCTTACAGCAGCCTTCCAGTACTTAAAGGGGGCCTACAGGAAAGCTGGGGAGGGACCCTTTATAAAGGCATGTGGTGACAGGACAAGGGGCACTAGAGCAGGGTAGATGTAGATTTAGATTTAGATTTAGATTTGTAAGAAGTTCTTAACTGTGAGGGTAGTGAGAGACTGGAACAGGTTACCCAGAGAAGTTGCAGATGCCTCATCCCTGGAAGTGTTTAAGACCAGGCTGGATGAGGATCTGAGCAACCTGGTCTAATGGAAAGTGTCCCTGCTTATGGCAGGGCGATTTGAACTAGATGATCTTTAGGGTCCTTTCCAACTCAAGCAATTTTATGATTGATTCTATGAACCCTCAGACCACCCTTCAAACAGATGTTTTTGTGATGTTGTGGCTCAGGCTGCAGGAAGATGGGAAGAAGAAACCAAGACCTTCAGCAGAGAAGCAGAACCCTCAGTCCCTGGTAATTTCTTATCCACTCGATGTGGATAGGCACATGTGGTATATATCTTGTATGACCAGAACCCATAGGAAAGGATCAGTGTTCAAATCAACTGCAAACGTGAATGATGCTTTTCAGTAGGACTCCTCAAAGCCTGCTAGGTCCCTTCCTCCATGCCCAGGACAGTATCATGGTCTCTCCTGCTCTGACATCCTGTAGTGGCAGCCAGATCAGAGGCTCAAGACAGCAGAAGCTAGGAAGCAGGGACTAAGGAACATGAGAAAAGACCCCAAACCTGTACTAAAACCTGCAGGAGATCTGAAACATGACCCAGGTTGCTCTTGCCATACTATCACAGTGTACCAACGCAAGGCCTGTAGCATTATTTGTTTAATGTCATACAGTAAAAGCAACAGGGCTTTGTATCTTGGTGCTTGCTAGAGCTTTACATTGAGCTAATGCCTTTTTTTTGTCTTTCGGTAAAGACTACATTCTTTCATCAGAAGTAAAGGCTGACATTTTACAAGGTAAAAGCCCCTCTCTGTGGATGAGCAGCAGAAAGAAGTGCTGGCACCCACCAATCTACAGAGTGGTGCTGTAGGGTAAAGTACAGCACATAACATCAGGCTCTCCTCAGGCTTGTTATGAGTATTTGTCATAAAAATCCCTATCTTTGGCCACTGTTTCTACCCCCGTACTTGCAGAAATATTTCTCAGTAACAGTATGAGCTAGACCAACCAGATCAGTAAAATGACACACTTGAAAAATACTCCCAGCTGGGGTGGGAGTTGAAACAGGCTGAGGATCAAAAAGCCCCTGAAGAAGTCCAAAAGACTGTTGCTTGAAGAATGGGCTAGAGAAAAGCCAGATGCTGTAGTTGGCAGTTCTGGCTCCTCTCCATATCTTGGGTCTTTGTCTCTTTGCTATCAGGATGTGCTTAGGCACAGGGGACAGAAAAGTGTTTTTTCCATTCCATCAAGTGTGGGAGGAGCAGTGCTGTTTCCTGAAATTACCAGGATGAAGGCATCCATCACCTCTGTCTGAGGAGCAGCTAAACTGAGACTGTCAAAAGTAACCTGAATCTTTAACTGTGCTCCTTCAGCGAGTTGTTCTCCTGCACCACTGTGCAGGCACTATGTGGAGTAGCAAGTTCATGACTCAGAAAATGCTCACCTCTGCTCCCAAGCACACAAGTTTGTTTTTTTCCTCACTGTAGCAGGCACATGACAAGAGGATTGTCACTGCAGCACACCGAGGGGTAGTGAGTATCTAGGGTTGAACTATGCTTGGAGGAAGAGAGATGTGTGCGCTTGGTGAAACTCTAGGGCAAAAGTCTTCAATGTAGGCAGATTTTTACTCAAAAGAAGAAGTTAAATCCCAAATGAAGCATGAACTCAAGTCCACTTCTGACCCATAGAGAGACAGAAGATAACATTCTTATTCAGCAAATCTGATCCTTTGGCGTATGGCAAAACTTCCTCTCCTGACAGATATCTAAGGCTACTTCAATCCCCCCTCCTCTGGACTCCTGTCAACCTTGCATAGCAGTGCAGTTGCATGAGATGCATCTTCTGCCTGGTACATCAACAGCACTGAGTGCATCAGCATGCCTGGAGGGAGGCAGGTGTTGGAAAGTGGATAGGTGAACCTTTGGAGTTTTTGTTGGTTGGGAAGCTAGAGGTTCAACTCTCAGCTGCAGTTGAGTTGAAATGTAAATCGATCTAGCAAGAGGTGTTGCTGAAAAAGGCACTGCTGTACAGAACTGCAGAGGGTGGTCAAACTGAAGGCAACTGATAAGGTGACTTGACAGCTCTGCTATAAATCATACTTATAAACCATAAAAGTGGGCTTTTCCTTCATTCACAACACCAAGGAGTCTGGAGGAAGTGAGCTTATTTATAAAGACAATAGTGCTTAGGAACAGGAGGCCGAGGAGTAGTCTTGACAACAAACCAAAGGAAATCCGGTCTGCCCGCTTTCACACATTCTCCTAGCCGGGAACACATGGCAGTACAAAGAGGCAGCCCGATGGACAACGGGTAACCCCAGCGGGTTGCCGTGACCCATTGGCCCGGCGGGCAAAAAGCTGAGGAGTGCACTGCCTCTGGAGGTGTGAGATCAGTGTGGCGGTGTCACCCTTGGAGAGGCTCCCAGGGCTACCTCTGGCCCAGCAGACACAGCTGGATGGGAACCATCGCCTTTGTGTGATGCCACCTTTCGAGAAGGCAGGAAGGCAGGAGAGAGACGGGGTGCTACCTCCCACCCCGCTCCGTTCTAGGACTATGCAGGCACCGCGGGCAGTTTACGCCCAGGAGGGCGGGGGCACAGCGCGCGGCAGTCCTCGGCATCCCGGCTCCCGGGGGCTCCGCCGCTCCGGACCCAGCGCCGGCGGCACCGGTTCCCCTAGCGCGGCCTACGCAGCCGGGGGCGGCGCAGCTCGGCTGCGGGGCGGCACCGCCCCAGGGGTCGCGCAGCCGAGGGCCGGGCAACGCTGCCGCGTGGACCGGGACTCCATCACCATCGCCGCTGCCTCTGCCCGTATCCCTGCGGGGTTTGCGTGACTCGCCAGGCACTCCCCGCCGTCGGCTTATGTAACCCGCCGCCCGGACCCGGTTATAAAACGCCGCCAAAGCAGCCCCGCCGCCAGAGACCCGCCGCCGCTCCGACCGCCGTGGTAGCTGGGAGGTAACGGCGCTGGCTGGGCCCCGGGCGGGGCGGGGCAGGGTGGGGTGCGCCGTGGAGCGGCGTGGTCCGGTGCGGTGCGTCGGGGCTGTCTCACGGGCAACGTTCCTGGCTTGGCTCGTCCCGAACGGAGCGCGGGGCTGCCCCGCTGGCGGGGGGGGGGGTTGGGGAGGAAAGCAGAGCGTGGTCGGCTGGGTCGTTCCGCGGTGCTAGTTTACAGCCGAACCGGCCCATGGTGCGAGGGCTGGATGCTGGCGGGACACTGTTTGTGAGGTGCTGCTGCCTGGTCCTACCTGTAGCCTCTGATAGGCTTTTCTCATCCTCCTGTCACTTCTGCACATGCTCGCAGCGGTGGTTAGCTTGCCAGTGCTAGTCAGTAGCTTTGCAAAAACCTGTATAAAATGATTTTTATGCAATAAACTACAGAACCTATCCAGAACAGATGTGAGGTATACAAAGTTAAAAGATCTAACCAGGTCTTTGCCCCTGATGTCACTGTCATCCCGACTTTTTTTTTTTCCTCCTGATCTGTTGTGCAACCTTTCAAGCATATAAGCCTTCTCTTGCTGATGTAACCAGCATATCCCTTCTTGTTTCCCATAAGCAAAGCTTTCCCAGGGGTGACCAGCCTTAGAGTACAGGATGTGTCCAAGCTAAGCAAGTCTTCTTTCTCCTCGCTGCTTTTATTTTACTTATACAGGAAAAAAAAAACTACTGTAACTTCTTGAGCTCTAAGTAATAGGGAGAGATGGAGAAGAAAGGGCAATTCCTGTTTCTTTAAATCTGTTTCCACTTTCTTAGGAGGATAACCATCTCTCTCCCTGAGAAATCCACTCCTTCTGCAGTAGCAGATATTGTTGGTCCTACTAGTCATCACCTTCTCAGTCCTGGGAGGAAAGAAGTGTAGATGGTGGGAAAAGGGTGAGATACATCTACCTCTCCACAAAACTCAAGTAACCAGCAATGGATGTGTTTGTGGAGTTTTCTCTTAGCCTGGTCATCACAGTAAATTTTTAGCTTTCCAACAAACACTGCCATGGCAGCAGCTAAAAAGGAAGTAAATGATTAGACTAACTTGTGTTAGTCTAACTTGTCATGTTCAATTTCTGGAAGACGCATGTAGTAATTCCTCTCTTCCTTGATGTAGTTCTCTGTAAAGGGGACAGAAAGGCTTATGGCTGGTAAGGGCACATGGCTAAAAAGCAGGGTACAAGTTATTCCCTTGCACAGGCTGCAGAACTGGGGAACTGCAGGCTTTCCAAGTTGTCCACATGCAATGTCAAAGCAAGAACTTTAAACATTTTTTGTTTGTTTGTTTTTAAATGAGTGAAGAAATCCAAACTTGGTCTCCATCAGTTAAAGCAACAGAATGGGAAGCAGCCCCTTGACAAAAGAGCTCTGCTGCTGTGATTAAGTGAATCCATATCAATGGTTAAACCCATACTGGTGTATTTCCCACTATGTAACCTCTGATGAATAGACAGGGAGAACAATTCCTTCCCTTTGATGTTCACATGTCCTCCCTTTCAGGTGCTCCCATCCTGAGCTACAGAGACAACCTACCTGCTTGAACCAGAATGCTTTATAAATAGGTTATTTAATTTTCTGTAATGTACCAGTTTGTACCATGATTTTCCTTATTGTGGCATGTCTCAGATCCCTCCCTGTAGGAGGGGGACCTCCTTCAGGGTAAATGGTGCCTGCAGACAAATCAAAGCTTCTCTTCCTATTTCTAGTTGTGAAGTATCTTGATACTGGTGTGACTGAAACATGATAGGCTACATATGTAATTGTTATTTTAATCACATTGATATCTCTGACACAAACTTGCACTAGCAAGCAAGGTGCACGGCCTCATTTTCATAAGCACAGCATTTTTTAATGCCTGTGGTTCTTCATACAGATTCATTAATATTTTTTTTTTCCTGCTCTTTTTGTGGGGATGGTGGTGGGGCTAAACATGTTATGCATGAAGGAGGGGAGCTTGAGTCTCTTTAGCTTAAGTGGGAGCAGCTTGCATTTGTAGTCCCCACTGTGTTGAACAAGATGGTGACCATCACAGATGGGCTTGGTTTTTATCTCATTAGGTGCTCTTTCAGCTAGCATCACTTCAAGAACATACATGTCTCACTCTTAAACGCTATGTGTATTATTCTAAATCTGTGGGTTTCTATGCATTTGGCGACTACTGGATGTCTTACAGTGCGGATGTCCATCCTTTTAGATACTTGGCACGTGTAAGGATTAGTGTGGTGTGGGTGAACTTGCTTTTGCAAGACACTTTCTGCAGAAATATTTGTTTGCATGTCTCCTCTGCATGTTTTTTTGTGTTCTTTATCTCAACAGATGGGAACTGCTCAAAAGGACGGTGACCTCAAAAAACTCCGTTCAGTAGAGCTTGACTTGTGTAACAAGGACACGATGGCAGACACATTTGATCAGAGCATTATTTCTGTTGGAGAAGAGGAAGGAGTGGGCAACTTCCAACGTCCTCTTCCAACACGAGAATCACTCCGATCCCCTCGGGGCTCTGTTGTGAGTTTCCATAATATCCAGTACTCCGTTAAGCAGTCCAGTGGATTCTTATGTAAACGGAAAACTGTGGAAAAGAAGATCCTTCATAATGTTTAGTAAGTTCTTGCTTAAATAAAATACCAGAGGGTAGGAATTAATCTGCTGCTGTGAATCAGTGACCTCAATGTCACCTTCCAGATCCAGCTGTGCTGGTAAAGAAGTGATTACATTCCTACCAGTCTGCAGTTCATGTGAGCACTTTCTAAATTTGCTTTTAGGCAAAATAGCCAGGATATAACTGGAGCAGTTTCAGTTACTGATCTGAGAAAATTAGAAGCAAACTTGTGTGAACTCTTCTGCAAGAAGGTCTGACAGTTTCCTTAAGTATGGTTCAGGCTGCCGTCAGAGGAAGTGAGCAGCTGAGAGCAGTTGTTTATTCTTTTCAAGACCCAGCGCAGCGGGGAAGATACTTAATTTCTGTCTTTTGTAGATTGTTTCTTATATCCAGCTCTGGTTCTGCTCTGACTGGCAATCTGGGACAGGAAATGAAAAATGCTTATTGATTACAGATTTAAAGAAAAGTTTTCAATAATCTCTAAGTTTTCCTTTCAACAGCATTTTGTTCACCTTACCTGTACTATGAGCTGCATGTGAACAGTCCTCCATTTGGAAATAACTCTTTCCTTCTTCCAGTGGCATTATGAAGCCTGGCTTGAATGCTATCCTGGGGCCAACAGGGAGCGGTAAATCTTCGTGAGTACTTTCTCCTGCTCCTTCAAATGGACAGTCAAAGAGGATTTGGACTTCTGAGGACTGGGGGAGATGTGAGGGGTCTGCAGGCTAAAATCTTTGCATGCCTGCGAGAAATTAGGTGATGGAGTTTTACCTTGTGTCCGTCTATTGGCTTTGCTGGAGCTGTTCTTCTGCAGTGGTGTTGTACCACTCATCTGCTCCAGTTGGTGGTCCCTAGTACTGCAGTCACCTTTGGTGGTGGCTTGAGTTAAGATGCCAAGCTAAACTGGGGTAACTAGCTCTCAGCTGTAGGCTCTTGCCCTAGACCTGTAATGGGGTGTAGAGGGGGTGCAAGCTCCCTCAGGGCGGGAGAGATATCATCCCCTGTAAAGTCACTGCAGCAAGACTTCCTTGAAGATGCTAGGTCAAACCCCTTTCTGACAACTGACAGAAATATGGTATAACATCAGTCTATAGGATGCTCTGTATCCTCACCCCAACTTGGGTGTAGCCTGGTGGGGGGGGATACACAAGTGCTTGGGTTGTTTGGATAAAAGTACAGAGAAATACCATACAGACTATCTCCAGACAGTGCTGATGCTATTTTCTCTCCCATATAACCTTGGTAAGAGAGCTCTTTGTCACTGTCTGCCCTTAAGAATGTCAGAAACTGGTAAGTATGGCCAAGATTTACACAGGTCTGTCTTTGTGATGACCCTTGATCTTCCCCTCGAAGGGGACTGCTGGCTAATCAGGATGTTTTCAAGAGCGGCACTTCAGCAGGGTGCTGTTTACTTAGCTAGCAGCCAGGCTAGCGTCTGCATTGGCAGTAAGGAGAATCCAGTGTTTAAAACAAAATCACTTTATAAAATTAATCTTAACTCTAGTCTTGTGTATACCCATTTGGATTAATTTCCTTGAGATCAAAGTAGTTAATTTTGTGCTCCCCTGGCTGGAGAGCAGACTGCAGCTACTTGGCAGGATGCTTTTGTCTCTGTGCATTTGAGGTTAGCTGTTTAATATGGAGACTGAGTTTCAGTCTGTAGGGGGTCGACTGTAGGGGGTGAATTGTCAAGGTCTGTATTCTACCATACTGCTGTGGCACACCTTGTGCTGGAAAATTCTGTATCTACACTAGGCTTTCTGTACAAGTAGCTAAAGCCCTCAGGAGTAGAGGAAGCCCCCTTCTGTGCCCTTTGGCTTGCAGCATGCTGTGAGCAGGCTGTAACTGCAGTCCTGACTGGTGGCACTTATCCAGTCAAAGGTAAAAGCAGATGTTATGGCAAAACTTAATGCTTGGTGTTTGTCTGAAGTCTCCTAGATGTGCTGGCTGCCAGAAAGGACCCAGCAGGCCTGTCTGGAGAAGTGCTTATAGATGGCCACCCACAACCTCCAAATTTCAAGTGCATCTCAGGATATGTTGTGCAGGTGAGTAACTGCCTTCAGTGGAGGCCTGGAAGCCCTTGAGAGGAAAGACCACATAAAATGAGCAAAGCCTTGACTCCTAGGTTAGGCAATTTTCCATGATCCCTAGAGTCTAATTTGATAACTCAGATTTTACAGTATTTAGTATTTTTCTGTGATATGGAAGACAAGAGGATCAAACCATTACTCCAATCAAGTCAAGTATGGAGGTGTTTGTCTTCCCAAAGTCACATGGATGCCCAAACCACTGACAACACACTGACAACACACTGACCACAACACCCAAAATCTCTTGTTGTAAAACTCAGAAGCAGTTCTATCTGGCAGAAGTACCTTCAAGCTATCAGACAATAATTCTAGGAAGTAAATAGATCCCTGCTGTTCTTCCTCTGATTCTGGCTGTCTGGGATAGAGCTTCATTCCACTCAGAGACAGGAAAAGCCATCTGAATCTGCGGAAATGGGTGGAGGCCTGGACCAATAATAGACCCTCAAAGCCCTGGGGGAGCTGAGGAGAAGGGGATTCTTGGCAGCTATATGAGTGACCAAATCTGGAAACCATCCAGGCTTCTCACTGCAGGCAGATGTGAAATGGACAGCTTTTCTGAAAGCTGCCAGCTGGTGGGCTCTGGGAGAATGTCTATGATGAGACTGATGCTGAGACTTGATCTTGCAGGTCAAAGATCCCCAAAACGCAGTGTTTAATGAATGGCCAGGAAGTTTCTTGCAACTGGTCTCAGTTTGAGACATTTGTCTCTCAAATGTCCAAAGCAACCAAACTAACATTTAAATGATAGGCAACTAGATGAGACATTGTGGTCTCTCTCCCCTGCCACCCCTGTGCAGTACTCCATAGATCAATAAAGATGCCCCAAATACTATGAACAACACTTAAGGTCTAAATACATAAATACATACTTAGAGGGACAGTTTTATGCAGATGAGCATATAGACATGCTAAGTCCAAGAGTTATAGATAGTTGAGACTTGAAAAAAATCAGGACCATCTTGGTGCAGTATTCTTGTTTCTCTGAGGAGCTGCTGCAGAGAAGGAGCTGAGGAGAGCTCTTTGTTGGCAGCTGAACTTGACAGGTGCTCTGGACCACAGCAAGATATGGCTTGTAACCAGAAATAGACCTGAAAGGAGTGATTCCCTGAGTGTCTCCACCTTGAACTCTGAGCACTAACAATGTCTGTTGGCTTCAGCTGGAACAGAGGTGTAACTCTTTTTAAAACCAGCTACCTAACCTGCCTCTCTTTGACTGGTAAGGAAAATTAATGTGCAGTACAAAATGGTATGGTCTGCATTTGAACTTCTGAGCCTGAAGGTAGTCTGAGGTGGTTCTTGGTGTAAGCTGGGAGCCTGCAGAGCTGCATTCTCCCCTTAACTCCTACTGAGTGACCTTGAATTTCGTGTCATGTAAGTTTTGAAGCAGTCAGTCCAGTTTCCACTGTGGTTCACAAAGCTTATCCAGCAGCTGCCACTACAGGGACTCTGGTGCCCAATCAGACAGCTGAGAAGGAGGCTTTTCAACTGTTCATTTGTACTGCTTTCAGGATGATGTTGTCATGGGCACGATGACAGTGAGGGAGAACCTGCACTTCTCTGCTGCCCTGCGACTCCCTAGCTCCATCAGTGTTGAAGAGAAGAAAGAGCGAGTCACTCAGATAATCAGCGAGCTGGGATTAAGCAAAGTGGCTGATGCTAAGGTGAGCAGTGAGAACACCGTTCTCAGAAATCATACTGGAAAATGAGCTACTTGACTATGGGCAGTGTGGCATACATAGTGCAACTACACTAAGCTAAGCAGGAACCTGACTAAACCATACTGCACACAAGAAATCAGTCTCTAGCACAGGACATAGCTTGGAAAGTGGTATGTGTATTTACTACTAAAAGTGGAAGACTTTGGACCATGTCCAGCATGTTGTATAAGTTCAGAGGGGGAAAAGTCACCTAGTTATTGCACCTTGAAAAGCTGCTCAGTCACTTCCTGGCTTTGTGGGACAAGACAGGGAAATTGCTTTTACAGTGCTGAAAGCTGTGAGGGATGGAAAGCTGAGCTGTGATGGAAGTTCTCTGCAGAACTTGTTTCTCCCAGCAGAATTTTTACTCTTACTTTACTTTTACTTTACTTACCCACCTCTTACTTGAGCATCAGGGAAGCTACCAAAAATGGCATCCCTGAGCACCAATGCCACCTCTGACTGCTATGGCCTCATTTCTGGCTCTTCCTGGTCAGTGTCATTCCTGTTCTCCCAAGTCATAAGTTGCATGGTACCTTTGAAAATCAGGCTCTGCTTACTGCTACACAGTCCCTCACACTGAACCAGACCCATTATCTGCTGCTGGCCCTGGAGTTCACTGATGGGACTCTGAAAATGAAAAGGGCTGCTGGGCATGGAAAGCCCCGAACTCCAAAGCATGCACTGCCTAGGTCTTGTTGCAAATACCTGCTTTCTTCTTCTTATAGGTAGGAACTGAATTGATCCGGGGAGTGTCTGGAGGGGAACGGAAGAGAACCAACATTGGGATGGAGCTCATCACAGAGCCGCCAGTCCTTTTTCTGGATGAGCCAACAACTGGCCTTGATGCCAGCACAGCCAATGCAGTCCTTATCCTCCTGAAGAAGTAAGAGTCAGTTCTTCAGAGTCCTGTTGCAATTTTGTTGCCATCTCATTAGTGGAAAACAAAAGGAATGCTGTTATGACTGAGTAGCTACAGTACTCTTTTTTTTTTTTTTTTTTTTTTTTTTTAAAGAAGAACAACAAAACAAAACAAAAATACTAGACAAATAGATGCAGAAGTGGTAGCAAATTATTTATTTGCATCTTGTCCAAAGCCTTTTGAAGTTGTTGGGAATCTTTCAACAGCAATCATTGGACTGGAGCCAGAAAAGCAGCTGTAGCTTGGACAGCTTCCCTTTGCCATAGAGAAGGGTGGACTGGGAGGGCAGGCCTTGTAGTAATTTCTTGTCCTTCCAGCTAAGTCTATTAGAAAGTGTCTTCCTCCACTCTGGCAAGAGACTTGAACACAAGATCAGACTTCACCTTCAGATTTACCCTGTGTTTACCAAAACATAGGAGATGAACTGGCTTCTGGTACAAAGAGGACCAAACAAGGCTATTTGAGAATAAGTTCCTAATCTTCCTCCTGGGTTTGTAGCATGTTGTCTGATTTTTTTCCTAGGAGGACATTTTGCTTTGCTGTTCGTGCATAGATGTCTTTGATCAGCAAGGATACTTGTTGGACATCAGTACTAAAGCACCTGAAAATGTCTGATAAACCTGAGGAAAAACTAGTTTTGACTTTTCTAGAGAGTAAGTCTTCAGCAGAAGTGCTAAGAGAAATCTCAGCTTGCCAGAATTCTGCAGCCTGCTGTGTAAAGCCTGGTACTGCCATTGAGCACAGTAAGACTGTTCCAGTTAGTCAACTTGAAGCATGGTATAGAAAACATGTAGGGAGGGTTTATATGCAGCTGTGGCCTCAGCTTTTGGTAGCTACAGACATCATGTTTTGTCTACCCAGACTGGCAATGACAGTCTCTTGTAGTGATGGGTGCTGTCTTGAAGGTCTTGCAGGCAGCATCTGACACACTGACAGAGAAGGGAGAACTACAGCTTTTATAGTTCAGGACCCTGAGAAGTTGACAAGTATTTGTCTTGGATTTGGATACTTATTTTTAGCTTGGGTTAACATGACCTTTCTGAAATGCAAAGTGTGGTGTATTTGAGAAATGTTTTCTTTCTATTTCAGGCTCTCAAGAAGAGGGCGAACCATCATATTTTCTATCCATCAACCCCGCTACTCCATATTCAAGCTGTTCGACAGTCTGACATTACTGGCTTTGGGAAAGGTGCTATACCATGGTCCTGCAAAGCAGGCCCTGGAGTACTTTAGTTCTATTGGTAAGTCTTCTGTGCCAAGGCCAAAAGCAATTGGCTAATGAGTTTAATCTGTAGGTAGATTCTTACCCTAGCACTGGATAACAGTTCTGTGCTGTTTTATCTCTAGGATACTAGAGGCTGTACACATACAGTCTGAATAGGGCTACCTTAGAACAGGAAAAAACCAAAATGATAAAACCAAAATTTTTCAGACAAGACAGAGCATGGCTTTTTCCTGCTTTTGTTTTGACTTGCATCAGGACAAAAACCCAGAATTGCTTGGACATTTAGAAGCATGATGCACGACAGACAAGATGATGCTTGTAGTTCTACCAGGCCTAGGTGGCAGACCCAGTGTGTTTTGAACCACAGGCTGCAGATTGGCATCAATCTGTAAGGGCTGATACAAGAAGCTGCTCTAGTCTGAATGCATATAGGCAACTGAGGGGACAAAATCATGGTGTGTCTTAAGATGGGTTAAAGATTGCACTGTTGGGTGGCTACCCCCTCTCCAAGTAAGCAGGGTAAGAGTTTCAGACTATAATGGACAGAGAATGTGAAGTAAATTTCGAACCTGGTCTAGATGCAGCCATGGACACATCTGCTACACTACTTTTGTGTTTCCTTTGAGTATCACACCTCACTTCCTTTCTCACAGGAATGCTATAGAATAAGCATCCTTTTTTTTTTTTTTTCTCCTCATCCCATAGCTAGCACCATATTATAAGAAGCCTCTCTTGGACAGCCCTTACTCTTCCTTGTGACCAAGGAAACACAAGCAAACTTGAGCTTCTAGAGCAAGAATCTGAGGCTGTAGATCAGACATCTAGATCAACCTCTACTGAGGAACTGTGTGTCTTTCTGAGTGGGATGGGTTGAATGGTACTGGGAAGGAGGCAAGAGCTGTCCATGCTGAGCTGTGTAGAAGCAAGTTACAGATTTATTCTCACCTGAAATCAGTGGAGAATAAGCTACTTTGAAGCTCTGTATAGATACTTCATCACCTCTTAAGTCCTGCCCATTATACTGCTGTAAACTAATGCACATGGAAAACTGAAGTTTTCTTTTAACAGCATTGTACAAGAATGATATAATGTTAGGCTTGACCTTCCAAGCTGTGCTTTGCGTAATACAAACATGTTGCATGTGTGCTTTTCCCATTTTTTTAAGGATATGAATGTGAACCCTTCAACAATCCAGCTGACTTCTTCCTTGATATTATAAATGGTGATTCGACTGCTGTGGCAGCAAACAAGGAAGATCACATGCCTGTGGACACAGGAAAAGGTAAATTGTGAAAGAGAAATCCACTGTTGGATTGACTTCCCCAAAGTTCAGTGAAATGAGGCTTTTCTGGTGTCTCATTCTAAGAATATGGCCATATTTTGGTGCCACAAAGAATGGGCAGATTACCTAGGTTTGATTTAAAACGGTAGGGAAATTCTCTCACTCAAGCTAGCTTCTCGAGTCAGAGCTAAGGCCTGAACAACTCACGTTCTCTGAGCATTCCTGGGTTTTTTTTAATTCAGCCTCTGAAGTGGCTGAGCATGTTAGTGTGCCATGTCTGGAGGCAGGATTCATGGGAAATCACAAGCCATATTTTGTCTTTCTCACTCAGAATTGAGCAGTGAAAATGGAGTGGCAGAAGATAACATTGATGTCAGTGTGGTAGATGTGCTGCACCAGAAATATCTCAACTCCAGCCTGTATCAGAGCACAAAGGAAGCACTGGGGAAAGTGGAGCTTGGATGTGGAAGCAAGCAGGGAGTATCCAAGCAGGGGCATGAAATTACCTATGCAAATGGATTTCTCACCCAGCTGTACTGGGTGTCCAAGCGTTCCTTGAAAAACCTCATCAGGAACCCACAGGCCTCCGTTGCACAAGTAGGTAACAATTGCTAAAAGTCTCAGACTCCCTCTGCTCTCAGTCTTTCAATCTGCAGTTTGTAGAACAGACTTCTGTTTTCAAAGGCAGGTAGGGAAACAGGAAAGTCCTGTGCCACTGCCACTTAAGTGGAGTGAGATGCTCAGCTACCTTTGTTGCCTTTGAAAAAAATATCCATTTTTGTTTATTAAAAGGACTACTGCATTGAAGTTTGGGGAGAGGGAGGAAATACTCCATTCTCTGGTTCACATGGAGAGCTTATAGGCTGATGTCAATTTTGTGCCTCACTAGAAATTTTAAGCTGGGTGTGCTTTCAGTGTGCTTCTACTAACCTTTCCCAGCCAAAAAAGATCAGAGGAAGGACAAAAATGAAGATAAACTCAGAAAAATTGCAATAAGGCTTTTCATTGTGTGCGTCA
Organism: Megaceryle torquata; assembly: GCA_024611175.1. NCBI lineage: Eukaryota > Metazoa > Chordata > Aves > Coraciiformes > Cerylidae > Megaceryle > Megaceryle torquata. Next base: position 20,771 of record JANIJG010017718.1, on the reverse strand, counting down.
TAGGTATACATGGACACAAAACAGCAAAGTTTTAGGCAGGTGTGGGTCCTAAACCCTGCATATGCCTTAATAATAAGTTTATCCCTATCTCTTTATCTGAATGACTTCCTTTTCCCTTTCTTTTTTGCCACTTGTAGATTGCAGTAACCATAATTCTAGCCTTGGTTGTGGGGGCTATCTTTTTTGGTGTAAAATTGGATCGAAGTGGCATTCAGAATCGGTAAGTTGGAAAGCCACAGCTTTGCTCATTTTTCTATCTGTAGCAGATAGGTTTTAGCCAAAGCTTTGGGATGCACTTGGACCACAAAGGAGAGTTGGGTTGACAAGGCTCAGTGCACTGCAGCATGGCATTCCCAGAGGTCCTAAAAGGACTGCAGTTCTGTCAGGCTTGCACATATATTTGAAGGAGGTGTGAATGGGAAGGTAAAGGAATAAACCTGGTTTTACAGGTAGGATCTACAGTAGCACAATTGAATATGTCTATTCTGTGGACAGAGATAGAAGACCACTGACTTGATGGTATGATGATGTCTGACACTGCCAGTGTTGATCTAGGCTGCTTCCTTGCTTTTTGACTGTTCTGTTTTACCTTCTAGGGTTGGCTCCTTGTTTTTTGTCACCACAAACCAGTGTTTTTCCAGTGTCTCTGCAATTGAGCTGTTCATCAGAGACAAGAAACTATTTGTGTAAGTAGTGAGGCACTTAGACTGCCTATATCCTGGAGCGAGGCGGGGGGAGTATCTTACAGGCTAAATAGAATGATTTCCACCAAAGACTTAATTGCTCCCTTGCAACATCAGATTGCAATATTAATGCTAAATTGTTCTGTAGAGCAGGGAGCTGAAATGCTAAGAGGCGGAGGAAAGAGGGGAGAAATATAATGCTTTTACTCACTTGCTGTGTCAGTTTATTGTGAAGTGCTTTTCCAACCGACTTTTGGTAACAGCTGTTTTTGAAGTCTGCATGTCAATCCTGCAGACTGTGAACCCTGCCTGCCCTCTTGCTCACAGGGTGGAAACACTGTCTTGCAAAGGTCCTAAAGTGGTAAGACTGTGCAAAGATGAAGGGAGAGTTCTTGGAAAAGTTTCATAAGGGATGCTCAGATGAAGAGGGCTGCTGGCTGCCTTACAAGAGCTCTGTAATAATCAAGCACATCTCTCTGTCTATATATAAGTATATGTGTTGTACATCTGTGTATGTATGTAAATGTGTGTATATATTATATACACACGTGTGTATAAACATGTATGTTGAAAATGTGGTTTGGAATAGCCTCCAGTTCATGGGATGAAAGGGCAAGACACAGATCCTATGCAAAAAAGAAAAAAAAATGAGATTTGTGCCTGGAACGCACATGTCTACCCCACAGGTTGCTCAGAGCAGCTTAATATTGTCCTTAATAGCTGGTCAGGAGTTAATCTCCCTCACACTGATATTTCTTGCCACTCTGTCCTGCTTATCAGTTTGTCTTACCAGTTGTGTGAATAGGGATTTTGGTACCTCACCAATTAAAGCATCTTTTCATAAGCTCCATTAAGTAGCAAAACAATCATAATGACATTTAATTGACCTGTGAACTGGAGGTGAGCTGACGTCCTAAGAGTGTTTTCCCATTGTCAGGTATCATTCCTTCTCCCCTGGAAGCTGCTGTATGACTTAGCTGTGGATGAAGTGTTCCTCCAGTTAACAGCAGTCTAATACTTTCCCATGCTCTCGTGTTAAGGATCATTCTCTTTGGAAAGAGATTTAGGAGCTTTTTACCAATGTTACTTAGCAGTCATAGAGCCTTTCATTCACTTTCCTTGGAGGGCTCTCGGTATGACTGCAGGGCTTTTGAGATAGATCAGCCCTTACTTTACAGAGTGGGACGTGACAACACAGAGAAAATAAGCAACTTGCATATAGACAAGTCAGTGGTAGAGAGGACAGAAACTGAACAGGAATAAACCAGACACACACGCTGAGCCCACTTCCTAGATAACCTCTAAACCTCTGCAACTCCCCTCCTTCCTGTCCTCGCAGCCATCAGTACACCAGTGGATATTACCGTGTGTCTGCCTACTTCCTGGCCTTGATGATAGGAGATCTGCTGCCCATGAGAACAGCTCCAGCGATCATATTCTCATGCATCAGTTACTGGATGATTGGTAAAGAATTGATGCTTTCGTTGAAACTGTCACCTTCCAACACATTTGATTTCTGACTGACCCAGAGCTTAATTTCTGTATCTATAACATAAAACTAGTTGAACCTTCAACTGATTTAAGTGCTTGGCATCATAACTTTGTAGGACTCTGGGGCAGGGCCAGAGACACCAGCGATCTAAGACAGGGACCTGCTTCACCACATCTTTTGGTAATGCTCTCTGAGCCTTTGAAGCATGCGTTGTTCCTGACAATTCCAAACTTGGTCACTTGGTCTTCCTTCCTGCTTTTCCTGATTTGTATAGGAGTCCAAGGGTACTTCTCTGGGATTCATAATGTGGTTGTTTACTGGACTCTTTCCTTTCTGTGTTTTTTTTTGTCAGGATACCAAGCTGTTGCAGGCCAGTTCTTCTTCTTCATGCTGACCCTGGTACTGGTGTCCTACACTGCAACAGCCATGTCTCTGGCTATCAGTGCTGGGATGGATGTGGTGGCTGTGGCAAATCTGCTCATCACTATTTGTTTTGTCCTGATGCTTGTAAGTATATAAGGGGGTGTGTGCTCCTTTGGTGGAGGTGAGGAAACAACTGACACAGGCTGAGAGAACTGGGTTGAGACAGCCCTAAGAAGGCTGAGAATCCACAGTCCAGTAGCCCCATGCCCGTGATTTTATTGTCACTATAGTCAAAGATGTACTCCTGCCAACTTGAAATCTAAGAGCCAAATCATTGCTTGGGTGCTGTTCAGTAGGTGTGATGCCAGAGCTTTGCAAACAGTGTGCCTCCCAAAAGTTCATGGTCTTCTTTTTTTTTTTTTTTTTTATTTTTTTTTTCAGTTTTTTGTCCATTCTTCTTTGTGTTTTAAATGGAGATTTTAGCTTTTTTTGTTTTTGATCTTTGGCGTTCACATTTTAGAGTTTAAGAGACACTGTAGTATTTTTCATTTTTTAAATCTGCCGTTAGATTTTTCATGGGTTTAACTGTCTTTTCTGGGGTGAGCGTCCGCTATTGCGGTCTTAGTATTTTCTTCCAATTCACTCTCAGGTGTCTCCTTCTTTCTTTAGAATATTGGAGCAATCTTTTTCTTTTTGCTTTTTGTTTTTAATATTAAGATTTAGCATATCGGCGTTGTCTTTTTGGGTCGTAACACAGGATTTACACGATTGTTCTTACTATTCCATTGCTAATATTAGGCGTACATATTGGCATTTAGACTTAGGTTTTTGATGTTCGTTTGTGAACGTTAGCTTTCTATTTTGAGGTTTATTGTTGTTGTTTGTTAGGTTTTGCTTTTGAATGTAAGGTTTTAGCTTGTAGGTATTGAAATTTAGGATTAGATAATAGGCTTTAGATTTTTGGGTGTGACTACTTACTCCTTCCTTATTTTTTGCAGTTAATATTAGCTGTTAGCATTCCATGTTTTTGAGGTTTGGTTTAGCTTTTTGGTTCTTTTTTTGTAGGTTTGAGTTGAAGTTTACTGTGTTTTCTAATATTCGATATTAGCTTTTAGCTTTCGAGGTTTGTACGTTTACCTTTTTGGTATTGGATTTTTCTATTTTAATAATAGGTTTTCTAGTTTTTGTTAGAATTTTACAGGATCCTTTTTCGTTTAGCTTTATCCGTATTAATGTTAGTATTTCGCGTATCCGTGTCGTCTTTTTGGTTTTTAATATAGGATTTAGTTTATTGTTTTTTCTTTACATTGTCAATATTTTGTGTAGATTCTTTACATTTACTATTAATAGTTATAGTTACGTTTCTCAGTATTCGTCTTTAGCTTTTAGTTTTCATTCTGTCGTTGTTGTCATCGTCCTTTCGTTCGTTTCTTTTCGCTTTGTAAGGTAATATTTTATCTCGTTTGTATTTGAGTTAAGGTTTCAATAGTAGGCCTTAGTTTTCCGAGTTTGAATAGTAGATGGTAGCTTCTTTTTGGCAGTTAAGTATAGCTTTAAGAAAGTACTGTAATTCATTTATGTTTTATAATTTCGGGGGTTTTTTAGGCTTTAATAAAATGATTTCTCTTCTTTTGTATTTTATATATTAGATGTTAGCCGTGAAGCTTTAAATGTTAGGTTTTTGGTTAGAATACATTTCTTAATATTACGTATTAGACCTTTGGGGGTCCGTTACGTATCGTATGTTAATTTTTCATGCATGCTTCTTTGCGTTTACTATGTACGTTTTAGGTTTTCCGGGTTTGATATTAGGCTTTCACTTTTTAGCGTTTTAGCAAAAATTTATTGGTTTTTCATTTTTAATTTCTGGTGTTAGATTTTTTTGGGGTTTTAGTTTATTTTAGCGGTTTGGTTTGGGATTGTTTCATCTTCAATATTAGGTTTCTCTTTTTTTATAATTTTACGGGAATGTTTTTGTTTTAGCATTGTTTTTTTACTGTTACAGTCTGTCAGTTCATTGGGGTTTTTTGGTCGCTAATATAGGATTTAGTTTGTCGGTTTTCGTTTTCAACTCTTAATAGTAGGAGTAGATTTTTGGCGTTTACCATTACTGTCTAGATTTTTGTTTATGAAGATTAGCGTCCACCTTTTAGGTTTCCCTCTGTTGTTGCCATCATCCTGTTATTTAGTTGTTTTTACATTTCAATATAAGCTTTTATTCAGTATCTGAGTTTAGGATTTTATTGTAGGCCTTTGACATTTGGGTGTTTATAGTAGGTGTTCGCTTCTTTTCTGCAGGTCATTTAACTTTTAGAGTCCGAGGTTGTCGAGTTTGCGTTTACAATTTCGGTTTTAAGGTTTTAATATTATGGTTTTTTTCTTTGTAATTGTCAGTCTTAGGTGTTAGCTCCGGACCTTTTCATAATAATTTTTTTATCCTATTTTTGTTCTGTAATATTAGCATTTAGAATATCGGTGTTGTTTTTTTCTTTTCTAATACAGGATTTATTTTATCGTTCTTTATTTTTCATTTTTAATATTAGGTGTAGATTTGCGGCGTTGAGAATCGGCTTTTCGTTTTTTCTTTTTGATTATTAGCCTTCATCTTTCAGGATCGGTTTTGTCGGCGTTCTCGTTTTATTTCTTTTTGCTTTTTTACGTAAGCGTTTTTATTGTCGGTATTTAAGGTCAAGATTCGATAGCAGTCTTCAGCTTTTTGTGTGCGAACGTTAGCTCTCAAATTCGTCGGGCAGTTAAGAGTAGCTTTTATAATTTGATATTTTCAAGCGTGAGTTTACAGTTAAGGTTCACTCTGTTTAGCTTTCCAGGAGAACTTTTTTCTTTTTTATTTTCAAGAATCTATTTCAGCTGTTGACGTTTAACGTTAGCGGTTTTGTAGGAATTTTTTTTTTTTACAATTTCCTAGAGGTTTTAGTAATTCACATATCCCCTCCTAATGTTTCATAATTTCTTCTTCGATTTCGACATACGGGTTTTGGTTTTTTGGGCCGCGGTACGTGGCAGTCGCACTTTAGCGTTTAAGAGACAAGTTACGGTTTTCCTTTTTATCGTCTCGCGTTACATCCGTCTCGGGTTTACATTCTTCGCTAAAAAGTACGTTTAGAAGCATCTTGTTTTTCCCATTTTGAGATTTGGTTACTCTTTTTTTAATTAGAATTTTGAAGGTATATTTGTCTTTTAGCTTTACGTTCTTTTATTTTAGTAGTTAGCGGATCGGTGTCGTCTTTTTGGTTTCTAACTTAGCCTTTAGTTAATTGTTCTTCCTTTTTCATTGTCAGTATTAGGCGTAGATTTTTAGCGCTTACTATTAGCCTTTAAGTTTTCGTTTCCGACCTAATTTTTATATTGGTATTATACATCGGCTTTAGAGGTTTTCACGGTAGCTTTTATTTTTTTATATATTTTTCAGTCTTATCTCTTAGCCTTTTTTGTGTTGTAAACGTCCTATTTCACATTTCATCTATTCTATTTTCTTTTTAAGATATCAGTTTTAGATTTTTGATACGCGGCTTTCACATTTTACCGGTTAAGAAACTATGCGTGGGTATTACTTTTTAAAATTTATTAGTAGATTTTTCTCGGGTTATATTTTACTTCGGTTTTCGGTCCTTTTCGGCGCCTTTTATTTCCTATTTTAATATCACGTTTCGCGTTTCTTTAGAATTTTACAGGCTTTTTTTTTCTTTTAGCTTTCCGTTCTTTAATATTAGTCTTTAGCGTATCGGCGTTGTCTTTTTGGTTTCTCCTATAGGATTCCTTATACCGTGTTTCTTTCCATCGTTAATATTAGGCGTAGATTTTTGGCATTTTGAATTAGCATTTTGGATCCTCGTTGCTGACTATCGGCTTTCATCTTTTAGTTCCCCTTTTCCGGTTTTTCCGTTCTGTGTTCGGTTTTGCATTTTTCCGTAAGGTTTTATCTTTTCCGTAATGAAGTCTAGCATTCGATAGCCGAGTTTAGGTTTTCGCGCGCGAATGTAAGCTATTCTCTCTTTATTGTCTTTTGCCGTTCAGAGTAGATTTCAGAATTTCAGTTTTAAGAGGTTTGCGTATAGAATTTAGGTTTTTTCTTTTTACCTTTTAATAGTAAGGTTTTTTCGTTCGTGATTTTTAACATTATATTTTCGCTTTGGAGATTTTCACGTTAGGTTTGATTTTAGACTATATATTTTAGTGGGTTTTTTTTGTTTTTTAGGCATTGTACTTTATTTTTTCTTATAATGTTTTTTGTTTTTAAGCTAGAGGTTTTAGCTTTTAGGGTTTTGATATCCAGCTTTCACTTTTTACCGTTTAAGATGTACTTTAGGGTTTAGTTTGTCGGTCTCCGATGTTTCATTTTTATAGTAGGTTTCAATTTTTCCCTTTAGAATTTTAACGGGATCTCTTTTCTTTCCAGCTTTTTGTTTTTTAATATTTGTATTTAGCGTATCGCTGTAGTGTTTTTTGTTTCTTATATAGGATCCGTTCATTGTTTTTCCCTTATCATCGGTAACATTTCGTGTAGATTTTTGGCGTTTACTAATAGCATTTAGAATTTTTTTTTTTCCTGACTATTAGATTCGAGCATTAAGCTTTCCTTTTGTTTTTTGTGGGTTTTTTTGGTCGGTCGTTCGTTTTTTCATATTAATGTAGTTTTTTTTCTTTTCGCTCTGTTAGTTTTGGATTTGATACTAGGCTTTTGATTTCCGGCCATCGATATTCTTTGTCAGCTTCTTTTTGGCAGTTAAGAGTAGTTTTTAGAACGTCACTTCTTTGAGGTTGGGTTTAGAATTTCCGGTTTTTCTTTTTAGGCTATGTTAAAATGTTTTTTCTTCCTTTGTTCTTTTTATATTAGATGTTAGGTTTTGACGTTTTTGGGTTAGTTTTTATTTTAGAATATATTTGTTAGTATTACCTCTTTTTTTATTTAGTCTACGTCTTCTGTTAATTTTTTAACAATTTTTTGTGAATAATATCTATGTTTTATCTCTTAGGTTTTTGATTTTTGGTTTTCTTTTTTAGCGTTTCAGCGAAACTTTAGGATTATTTATTTTTAATAGTCGGTTTAATATTTTTTTGAATTTTACTTCATTTTAGAATTTAATTTTTTTTTTTTTCATTCTAATATTAGGTTTCTCCTTTCTTTAGCATTTTACCTGAATCTTTTTCTTCGGTTTTTCTGTTTTTTAATATTAGTAGTTAGCGTACTGGCGTTCTCTTTTCGGTTTCTAATACAGGATTTATTTTAATGTTTTTCTTTTATTTCTTAATATTAGGTATAGTTTATTGTCCTTTAGAATTACCTCTTGGTTGGTTTTTTTTTTCTATCAGCCTTCAATCGTAGATAGGTTTTTTGCGGTTTGTTTTTGTCGTCTTGCGCGTTCGGTTTTTTTCGTTTTAATGTACGGTCTTTAAAACGTTCCCTTTTCATTTTTACATTTTTAATATATCGAAGAGGGTCCCGTCGGGAAGCCGGACGAGTATCGACAATCGCACTAATACGGGTACGTGCCGATCCATTTATTTTAATCGCGTCGCTTATTTATAGAGCGGTTACAATAGACGCCCCGTACGTCATCCGCTTTCATCGGCGTTCGGCTAGAAGCGTACAAATCAAGCTCTCGGTTCATCGGTCGCCCGCATTCGGGATTTGTATTCCGCGCACGCCTCCGTCACGGCGAGCGTACGCGCCGGTCCCGCGCCTCTCCCGGCCTCGAAGGTCGAGTCGTTTACTTTTTGTTCCTCGGGATAACTTTAAAGCGACCCGGCCCTTTCCGGCGATCGCGGCTTAGCCAGAGCTAGCCTGGAGTCGTCCGATCCTTTAAAAGCCGCCGCGTGTCCTCGTTCCACAAGAAATTTTGCTACAATGCAGGATCGATTTCATCGGTGTTCCTTTTTCATTGTTCATAGCAGGCGTAGATTTTTGGCGTTTCATTTGAGCCTTTAGCTTTTTGGAGTTTAATATCAGCCCTCTGCTCTTTGAGATGTTTTTCTTTTCCTTTTACAGCAAGGTTTTTTCTTTTTAGGTCCAGGGGTTTAAATCGTAGATTTTATTTTTATCATTTCGAATAGGCCTAAGCGGTTTTCCATTTTAAATAATAGATTTTCTTTTTCGCGTTTTCCTTTCGCATTTTTAAGCTATAGGTTCGAAACGATCGGTACAAAACGTAAGGTTTTAGATTTGCGGGTTCGCAAGTTCGGGTTTTGAACGTCGGCGGTTTCTTTGACGTTTCTCATAATACCGTGCATCCTAATTTTTGTTTTACTTACGCTATTAGCTTTTCGAGGTCAGGGTTTTAATATGAGATTTTACTTTGCGTTAATTTTTTTTAAGTCATTCTTCGCACGTTCTATTTTTAATAGCAGCTTTTATTTTTTAAAATTTATCTTTGGTTTTAATCTATATGTTTTAGATTTTTGGTTTCGGATTTTTTCGTTATCCTATGAGATTTTAACTTTTTTCTGCACTTGCTTGTGTGGAAGTCTTTTGCTTTTATGGGTCGGTCCGTTCATACGAGGCGTTAATAATAGTCGTCTTAAAAAAAAACAAAAGACGTCAAAAAAAAAGTTACCGTTCGACTTTTTTTTCTTACCGTCAGCCTTCATCGTTCAGGTTCGCGTTCGTCGTCGCTTATTCGTTCCGAGGGTCGGTTTTGCCGTTCGACGGAAGGTTTTGCCATTTTGTCATTCGAGTTTAGGAATCGATAGTAGGGTTTATATTTGTGGGCACGACTGTTAGCTATTAGCTTCTTTTTGGCGGTACAGAATAGCTTTTAGAATTCCAGGTTTCAATTTTTGGTTTAGAATTTTTGTTCTTTCTTTTTAGGTTTCAATAAAAAGTTTTTTCTGCCTTTGTCTTTTCTACGTTAGATTTTAGTCTTGCAGGTTTTGACGTTAGCTTTTATTTCAACTAATTTTTTCCTCTTTTCTTAGCCTTTTTGTTTTTTAAATAGCGTCTTAATTTTTTGTTCATTCTTCTTTGAATTTACGATACAGGTTTTAGCTTTTCGGGTTTTGGCATTTGCTTTTCAGATTTCAGCAGGGTTTTTTAGGGATTTTACTTTTTCACATGTGATGTTAGATTTTTTTACTTTCCTGTAGCTTTTCGGCCTCGGATATTAACATTTTAATATTACATTTCCCCTTCTTTCTTTAGATTTTTCCAGGACACTCTTTCCTTTAGGTTTCCGTTCCGAAATATTAGTCGTTAGCGTATCGGCGGCGCGCTTTTCGTAGCTAATACGAGATTTAATTTACGGCGTTTTTCGGGCGCGAGTTTTGGCCGACAGCCTCTTTTTGGCAGTTCAGGGCAGCCTTAGGAATTATCCGTTTTTCTAGGTCGGGTTTAGCGTTTTCTTTCTTTCTTTTTAGGTTTTCATGTTTATCTACTTGTTTTAATTAGCCCTCAGAACTTTTGGATATTTGTCTCGGCCTTTTCACGTAAGGGTTCGGGTCGTCCGCGTTCACAGTTCGGATTATATAGCCGGCATCCGCTTTTCGGCGCGCGCTCCGAGCCGTCGGGTTTTCGTTTCGTACGAAACGTCAGCTTAGCTATTTTCGGGTTTTCGAGGTAGCGTTTTGGAAGCGCATTGCGTCGTTTTCCGTCTTAATACTCAATCCAATCCTACGTAGAAATTTTTATTTTTTAGTTTGGCTTTCGGCGTGTTAATATTAGATTTCGGTTTGATTATATTAAATACCCGTTCAGCCTTTCATTTTTTACATATTAGATTTAATTTTTAGCGTTTTTTTCTCCGATAGCAGGATTCGGATTCGAACGAGTCGTTTTAAGCGATCGCTTTGATCTTTTCAGGTTTCAATATTGCGTCAGGGTATTAAGTCATTTTTGTCGAGGCTTTCTTATTCACGCGTCTATTTCATTTTGCTTACATTATTAGATTTTGGGGTTCACCTATGACCTTAAATTTGTATTATCTTTTAATTATCTCTACGCCTTTTACTTTTTTCATTAGTTGCTTATAATTTTTTTTCTTTTTTTTCCTCCTCAATTTTAATCCGTAGGTTTAGGTCTCCACGGAACGTTTTAACTTTCCGGGCGCGAACAGCAGCCGTCGGCTTCTTTTCGGCAGTTAACGTCAGCTTTCGTAACTACGGGTTTTCGAGTTCGCGATTAGAATTTCGGTCCCTTTTTTTTAGGTTGTTTCTTTTCCGGTATCCACGTTTAACACTGCCGTCTTTGATTTTTCCATTTCTCTATTAGGTTTCTCCTTCTTTCTTTAGAATTTTATAGGAATCTTTTTCTTTTAGCTTTCCGTTCTTTAACGGTAGCAGTCGGCGTACTCGTGTTTTCTTTTCGATTTCCAATATCGTATTCGTTTTATCGCATTTCCTTTTTCGTCGTTCCCGTTAGGCGTAGATTTTCGGCCTTTGCTGTTCGCGGTTAGATTTTGCTTAAAGACTAATAGTCTTCATCTTTTAGGCTCTCTTCCGTCGTCGTCGTAGGTCTTAAGCGCGTTCGTCAGTCAGGCCCGTTAACCTACGATTTTATCCCTTCGCAATTTAAGCGTAGGATTTAACGGCACGATTTAGGTTTTTGGGCGCGAGAGTTAGCCGTTCGCTTCCTTTTGGCGTTACTCGGTAGCTTTTAGAACGTCAGGTTTTTGAGCCGAGGTTTAGTATTTTTGTTTTTTTTTCTTTTTAGGAAATAATAATCGCATTTTTCTTTCTTTGCGTATTCACTATTAGTTTTCGTTTCGGAGGTTTTCACGGTAGCTGTTACGTTAGTCTACAAATTTTATTACGACGTTCTAGCAGTTTTAGTTTTTTCCCTATCCTGTGTTTATTTTTCATCATTACCTCTCATAGTTTAAGATATAGGTTTTAGCCTTTTGGGATTTGACATCAGGCTTTCCATTTTAGCGTTCAAGAGAGCGCTTGGCGGTTCTAGTTTTTAATATACGGTCTTAAATATTTTTCCGGTTTTTACTTTCTTTTAGCTTTTTGTTCTCGGTTTATTGCACGTTTAATTGTAGGTTTCATCTTCTTTCTGTAGCATTTTACAAGAAACTTATTTTTTAGTTTTCCTCTCTTAAACATTTGTTATTAGCGTATCGGCGTTTCCGCTCTAGGCTTTCGTTTCCGGTCGTTCCGTTTTCCTCGGTAACGATAGGCGTAGATTTTTGTCATTCGCTATCAGAATTTTCATTTTAGGTTTTTACCCTCGGCCTTTCCGGTTTTGTTCTTCGTCGTCGTTCTTTTTGTCGGGTTTCGGTTCGTTTTTCCTTTTTCCCTAAGGATTTAGGGTTTCCTTAGTTGACGTCAGTATTTGGTAATAGGCTCTCTTTTTTTTTTTTTTATTTCAGGATTTTGAGTTAGGGTTTAGAGTTTTCTTTCTCGCTTTTTACGTTCAGATAATAAGATTTCTCTCGCTTTGTCATTTCAGTCTTATCTTTTAACTTTGGAGCTTTTCACGTTAGCTTTTATTTTAGAGAACAATTTTTATTATTATGTCTTAGTCATTTTAGTTTTTTCACATGCCGTTTTTTAGTTTTTTGGACTATTATCTGTTAGCATTTTTTGTTTTTCAAATACTCTCTTTTAATTTTTCCTTCGGTAGTCTTTGCCGTCACGATGCGGGTTTTAGGTCGCGGGGTTTAGATATTCGGCTTTCGCTTTCTCGCGTTAAGGAGACATTTTATTAGTCTTCACACACACACACACACCCCCCCCCCCCCCGGTTGTGTTTGGTTTTTTTTATTTTTTTTTGTTACGAACACGTTTTAGCTTTTCAGTATTTTATTTTTTGATTCGATCGTAGGGTTTAGCTTTTAGGGGTTAACTATTAGCCGTTAGCTTCTTTTTCGTACTAACCGGCAGCTTTTTTATTTTCGGGTTTTAAAGGCAGCGTTTTAGACATCCGTCGCGTCGTTTTCCGTCCTAAAAATAAAATAGAATTTCCGGGTCACGAGTTCGCGTTTAGAAGTTAAGCGCCGTCGTCTCGGGTTCTTTATTTTCCGTTACGAACGTTTAGGTTCGCCGTCTTAGATTTTTCCATTTCGGTATTAGGGTTTCCTTATTTTTTTGGAATTTTAGAGGAATCTATTTTTATTAGCCGTTTCTTATTTAATATTACTCGTTAGCGTATCGGAGTTATCTTATTCTTTTCCAAGATAGGATTTTGATAATAGTTTTTCATCTGTCATTGTTCACGTTCGGAGTCGATATTTTGCATTTACTATTCGCTTTTAGCTTTTGGTCTCGGCCTATTATCCCTCACATCTTTGGATTTTTTTAGCTTTTCGGGTTTTTATATTTCGCTTTCACATTTCAGCATTTGAGAGACCATTTACAATTTTTTATCGTTAATATCCCGCGTTAGGTATTCGTTCGGTTTTAGCGTAGTTATCGTAATTTTTTTCTCGGAGATTTAGATATAGGTTTTAGTATTTCAGGTTTAGATATTCGGCTTTCACTTTTTCATCGTTTAAGAGACAATAGAGGCATTTTAATATTCAATCATCTGGCGTTCCATATCTTTCGGTTTTTACTTTATCGCTAATACAAATATTTAGCTGTTCGGTGATGGATTTTTTCATTTTAATAATCGATTTCACCTTTTCTGTTTCTAATTTTATGGGAATCTTCCTTTTCGCTTTACGTTTTTCAAGAATATCAGTTAGCGTTTCGGTGGCGCGTTTCTGGATTTTCACAGCGGACGTAGGTTATCGGTCTTCCTTTTTCATCGTTCCCAGCGGGCGTTTCTTTTTGGCGTTTACTATCGGCGTTTAGATTTTTCGTTTCCGATCGTAGCCTTCACCTTTTAAGGTCGCTTTTCTCTTTTTCTTTCTTCGTCGGTTTCGCCGTTTAGCGTAAACGCGTCTTCGTTCGGTATCGAAGCGTAGGAGTTCCTAGGAGCCTTTAGATTCGTCGGCGTGAATATTAGGTTTCAGTTTGGTTTTGGAACTTAAGGTAAGTCGTGAAAATTTTAGGTTTCCCAGTTTGGGTTTAGAATTTCGTTTCTCTTCTTTCAGGTTTTAATGTTTTATTTTAGATTTGGAGGTTTTCACGTTAGGCTCGATATCGGAATACATTTTTTAGTATCGTATCTTAGTCTTTCTCGTTTTTTATACATACGCTCCTAATTTTTCATACCTGTTTTTTTGAGGGCAAGATATAGGTTTTACCTCCTCCGGTTCGGATATTCGGTTTTCACTTTTTGCTATTTAATGGGCAATTTAGGGAATTAATTATTTAAAGTCCGGCGTTAGATATTTCTAGGGTTTAACCTTTTTTTCCGATACGATTCCTTTGCGTAGCAGTCTCGGCCATTTCTATTATACTAACAGGTTTTTGTTTGTTCGCGTAGAGTTTTACCCGAAGCTTCGTCTTTTAGGTCGCCGTTTTTTCATTATCGCATTTTGCGCGTTCTTTACGCGTTTTCGGTTCCTAACGCAGGCTTTATTTTTAAAGTTTTTCCTTTTTCATCGTTAATAGTAGGCCTAGAGTTTTGGCGTTTACCGACGGCATTTAGATTTTCGTTCGCGATCGTAAGAATTCGTCTTTTAAGTTAGATTTCGTTCCTCGCGTCGTTTTTTCTTTCGTTTTTGCGTTTTACGCTAAGGTTTCGTTTCTCCTCATTTCAGATTAGGACGCGACCGTAGGTTTTACGTTTCCGACCGCGAATATGCTCTTTTAGCTTCTCGTCGGCAGGTACGAGTCGCCTTAAGAATTTCCGGTTTAGGAGTTCGGATACGGAATTTCGGCTCTTTCATTTTAGGTAGCGGTATTTCTATTCACTCGTATTTCCAGTATTAGATTTTAGGGTTTCGCCCTAGGTGGGTTTTTTGTAATATATTTTTTAGTATGGTCTCTTAGCCTTTTTTAATTATAAGAAATTATTTTTTTATTTTTTAAAAAACCCTTTTTTATTTTTTTCTCCTTTATTTGAGTTCAAGATATACGTTTTAGAAGTTCGGATTTTGCTAATCTGTTTTCCCACTTTAGATTTTAAGAGGCAACTCGGGGTTTTTTATCGTCAATATCTGGCGTTAGATCCTTTTTGGATTTTACTTTCATTTCCGCCTCAAATGTTTAGTTTTTCGGTCGCCTTCTTAGTTTTTAATACGGGATTTGTTTTATTGTTTTTTCTTTCCTTTTGTTCCTATTAGGTATCGTTATTCGTATCGTAGAATTACCTATCGGAATTTTTTTATGCCTAACGGTCCTTATTTTTTCCATTTCCTCATCACGTCGTCGTCGTTCTATTTTTCGTTCGTTCGTTTCTCCCTTTCGGCGAAAGTGTTTCTCTTATCGGCATCGAAGTCTAGGATTCGACGGCAGGTTTTAGATTTTCGGGCGCGAATACGAGCCGTCGGCCTCTTTTCGGCATTCCCTTTTCCCTGTCGTCGTTTCTGGATTTCGCTTCGGCATTCCGAATTTCCTTTCTTTCTTTTTACATTTTAATCGCGACATTTTTTTTACTCTTTAATTTCGGTAGTATATATTAGCTTCTGATTTTTTCATGTTTGTTTTTATTTTTGAATACATTATTTAACCTCGTCCGGTAGCTTTTTTTAAATACTCCTTTTTATTTTTTCCTCAATTTTTTTTTTGTGTGTTTAAGATCCAGGTGTTAGCGTTTTGGGTTTTGATATTCGGCTTTCACTTTTTTTTTGTTTTTTTTTTTTTAGAGAATTTAGCGGTTGTAACTAATAAAATTCGGTGCTAATATTTTCTCGGGTTTTACTTAATCCCTTCGTATTCTCTCTTTCCATGTCAATATTAGCTTTCACGGTATTTCTTTAGAATTTCACAGGTATCCTTTTCTTTTAGCTTTGTCTTCCTCCCTATTAGTATTTAAAGCGTTATTGTCGTCCTTTAGGTTTCTAATATAGTATTAAGTCTATTCCTCTTCCTTTTTTATGGATCCCGTTAGGCGGCGAGATTCGGCGTTTACTAATAATTTTTTCGTTTCTGAGCATTAGCGTTCCTATTTTCCGTTCGCCTCGCGTCGTCGTCGTTCTTCTTTTCATTTCCGTCGTCTTCGCCTCTTCGCGTCAGATTTATCTTTTCGCAATTAAGAGCAGGCATTAAAAGAAGGATTTCGCTTTTAGGGTTCGAGCGTCGGCCGCGGGCTCGTTTTTGGCAGTTAAGACCAGCTTTTAGCGTCACAGGGTTTCGAGTTTAGGTTATGCGTTTCGGTTCTCTCTACTTAGATTTTAATAATAATATTTTTACGTTTTTCTATTTTACATATGTTATAATAGCTTTGGAGATTTTTGCGGTAGCTTTTCCCGAAAGCAGCGTGCAAAATTTTTTATTGCCGTCTCTTAGCCCGCTAATTTTTTTAAAATAGCTCCTGTGAATCGGTCATTATTTCTTCTTCGATTTTAAGATATAAGTTTTGGTTCTTCAGGTTTTCCTATTCGGTTTTCACATTTCAGTTTTTCAGCGACTACGGAGGCTTTTTCCTTTTTAACACGCAGCGTCAGATAGGTCTCGCAGTTTCTTTTTTCAAATACGAACATTACCCTTTTCGGTCTCTTTTTTTCTATTTTACTATTCGGTTTCTACTTTTTTCTTTCGAAGTTTATCGGGCGTTTTTTCTCGTAGCTTTCTCTTCTTTCATCGTCGGCGTTAGCGTAACGGCGTCGTCTTTTCGGTCTGTAACGCGGGGTATAATTTATCGGTTTCCTCGATATTTGTCAATAATAGGCGTATTTATGCGTCATTCAGAATTAGCTTTCTTATTTTAGTTTCCGATTATACGCCCTCGCGTTAGGTTCGGGGGTTTTTTTTCGTCGTCGTTTTGCGGTTTTACGTTCGTCCTTTAATATAAGGCCTCGGGCGTTCGTTACGCGAGTTTCGGATCCGATAACGGGTTTTAGATTTTCGGGCCCTAACGTCAGCCGTTACTCGCTTTTCGGCGGTACGGATCGGTATCGACGCGTCACATTTTCGCGTTCGGGTTTAGAAATTCGGTTCTTCATTTTTAGCTTTTAATATTTTTTTTCTCTTTTTAGTCATTTTGAATATTCGCTTGCAGCCTCGGGGGTTTTCACGGTAGCTTCGCTATCAGATTATATCCTCTAGCGGTATATCTTAACCTCTCGCTTTTTCCGTCGTCTCTCCTCGTTCGCTTTAAATTTCCTCTTCGAGTCGAGGTTATAGGTTTTAGCTTTTCGGGTTTCGATATTCGAGTTTCGAGCGACGTCGTTCTCGTCAGTCGCGTCGGTTTACGTTTTTAACGTCCGCCGGTCGATATTTCTGGGGGTTTTACTCTCTTTTCTAATGTAAATATTACGTTCTCCGTCTCTGCATAATCCATTTTAAGATTAGGTTCCACTTTCTCGCCCTAGGATTTTGCAGCAACATTTTTCTATTTTAGCTTTCTGGATTTTAATATTAGTCTTTACCGTACCGGCGTTTTCTTTTTGGGTTATAGTATACGATTACGTTTATCGTTTTTCCTTTTTCATCGTTATTATTAGGTGCAGATTTTTGGCAATTAGAATTAGCGTTTAGATTTTTGTTTTGGCGTATTAGCTGTCATCTTTAGGATGAGTTTTGTCGGCCTTCTTTTTTTGGGCTGGGGGGGGGGTTGGGTTTCTTTTTGACATATAGGTTTTAAGGTTTTGGCTCGTCAGTATTTAACTTCCGGATTCGATAGGATGCTTTAGCTTTCTAGGTGTTCGTTGTACACGTTAGCTTCTTTTTGCTCATTAAGATTACATTTTAGAATATCAGGTATTTGAATTCGGGGTTACTATTTCTGTTCCTTCTTATTAAGTTCGAATCACCAGCTTTCTCTTCCTTTTCCTTTTACATTTTAGGCGTCGGCTTCGGAGCTTTCTACGGTACCTTTTATTTTAGAACGTTTTTTTTCACGGTTTGTCTCAGACCTTTCGGCCATTTGAAATATTCTCTTTTATTTTTTCATCCCTTTTTTTATTTGAGCGTACAGGACAGATTTTCGCGTGTTCGCGTTCGGCTTTCGCGCGTTAGCGCTTAAGAAAAACTTTAGGGCGTTTCATTTCCGTATCCCGCGTCAGATATTTCTCGCGTTTAGCTTCATTTTACGTTTTCGGCGTCGGACGTTTCCATTTTGCTTCTAGGTTTCTCCCTTTTTCCCTAGAATTTTACAGGAATGTTTTCATTATACCTTTCTGTTATGTAATATTAGCAGTTACTGTACAGCCGTCGTCTTTAGGTTTCTAATACGGGATTAATTTATCGGTTTTCATTTTCATTTGTTAATAACAGGTTAGTTTTATGTTATTTGGAATTAGCTGTTAGATATTTGGTTTTAATTGATCCTCTTTATCTTTTAGGTTTTCCTCCGGTTTCGTCGCCGTTCTATTTTTCGCGCGTTCGCTTTCGCCTTTTCGTCAAAGGTTTTATCTTATCGCTACCGAAGTCTAGGATGCGATAGAACGCTTTAGGTTTTTGGCTGTCAATCGTAGCCGTTAGGTTCTTTTTGGCCGTTAAGATTAGCTTTTATAATTAAAGGCGCTCGATGTTAAGAATGGCGTTTCGGTTCTTTCCTTGTAGATCGTAATCCCGAGATATCTCTTCCTTTCCATTTTCAACATTAGATTTTAGGTCGGTATGTTTGCACGTTAGGTTTTATTACAGAATATATAATTCAGTGTTCTCTCCATGGTTTTTTCTTAAATTTTTTTTTTTTCCAGCTATTTTTCTCTCTGTTTAGAGACAGGCTAGCTTTTTCATTTTTTATATTCGGCTTTCACATTTTAGTTTTTAAGAGAAAATTTAGGAATTTTTACGTTTAAGATTTGGCGTTAGATATTTCTCGGGTTTTACTTTTTTTTCCTTATTGGAACGCGTAGCCTTGTAGTTTTGGAAGTTTCCATTGTTACTATTCGTTTTATCTGTCTTTATTTAGAAATTTACGGGAATCCTTTTCTTTTACATTTCTGTTCTTTAAATCATTTTTAGCGTAGCGGTGTTTTCTTTTTGGTCCCTAATATAGGATTTAGTTTTTTCCCGTTCCATTTAATTCCTAATATTAGGTGCCGCTTTTTGGCTTTTACTCATAATTTTTTCGATTTTAGATTTCCGACGATTTTTTTTCACCTTTCGGCATCGTTTTTGTTGTCGTATCGTTCGTTCGTTTTCGCCTTTTAACGTAAGGCGTTAGTTTGTCCGTATTCCAGTTTAGCATTCCCTAGTAGGGTTTAGCTTTTTGGGTCAGAATAGTAGTCGTTACTCTTTTTTTTGGCAGTTAAGATTCGATTTTAGCATTTTTGGTTTGTGAGTTTCGGTTTAGAATATCGGTTTGTTCCTCCTAGGTTCGAATAGGAACTTTTCTCTTCCTTTTAATTTATCTATTAGATGTTGGGCGTGGCGGTTTTTCTCGTCAGGTTTTATTTTAGCACGTACAATTTAGTATTATCTTTTAGAGTTGTTTGGTTTTAAAATAGTGCTGAGTTTTCCATCCAGTTTAATTTGAGGTTAAGAAACAGGTTTTCGCTTTTTGTGTTTTGATATTTAGCTTTAGCATATTAGTTTTTAAGCGGTCAATTAGGGTTTTTTATTTCTAGTACTCGACGTCAGATTTATCTCGGGTAGCGCGTCCTTCGTTAACGCGAACGTTTCGCATCGCCGTCTCGGTCTTTTTTCCATTTTACTAATAGCTTTCTCTTTCTTACTGTAGCATTTTACAGGTATTATTTTTTTTTTTTTAGCTCTCTGTTCTTTCATATTAGCCGTTAGCGTACGAGGGTCTCTTTTTCGGTTTCTAATATACGATGTAAGTTATCATTTTCATTTTTTTATATTCACAATAGCTATTTGACGTTCAGAATTAGATTTCTTTCTTTGTTTCTGAAAATCCGCCTTCCTCTTTTTGGTTCGTTTTTGTTTATTGTCATTTACCGAGTTAGCATCTGCCTTATAATGTTAGGTTTTAGGTTTTTCCTATTTGAGTTTAGCATTTGATCATCGGTCATAGCTAATATTTTTTTAGCGTTATTCTTTTTTATATCATTTTAGTTTTTGAGTTTGGCTTTAGAGTTGTTATTATTCCTTTTTTGGTTTTATTTTTAAGATTTCACTTCCAAATAAACTTCAATCTTACAGTTACAATAGCTTTTATTTTACAATTTTTTTTATTAATCTATCCTAGCTTTTTTTTGGTTTTTATATAGGGTCCTAAAGTTTGCTGCTTTCTTGAGTACATGATATAGGTTTTAGCATTTTGGGGTTTGGTAATTGGTTTTGAAATAATCGGGTTTGAGAAAGCACCTAGGTTTTTTCATTTACGTGATCTAGAGTTAGTTATTTCTTTGGTTTTACATTCTCATCTTACTGTCATTTATAGCATCGCGGTTTTCTCTTTTTACATTTCGATATTAGGTTTACCTTTCTCTCGGATTTTCATCTCTCGCTTTTCGGTTTAGGATTTTTTTGTACCGATATGAATTTCTCATTTCATTTTTTCTGTGTGCGCCTACAAGTAATAAGCTTTTATGGTTTTGACCGTTCATAATGGATTCTAAACGTAGGCGTGTTTAAAATTTTTATTTGAGCTATTATTTATAAAAATATCATTACGTCTCACGTTTTTGGGTATGTTTTTTTTTTTCAATATTTGGTGACGTCATAATAATTTTTTGCCTACGGGGTGTTGGATTTCAGAGATATAGTATTGGGATGGAATTTTTTTTTTTTTTACGATTAATTTCTGGTTTTGGGCCTTTAGTATTTGGTTGGGGTTTTTTTTGATTTTCCTGGTAGCCTATCCTTAGGGTTTTTTGGTTTATCTTTCTGCTTTGTAATGTAAAATTTAGTTTTTGGGTATGTTCTTTTTGGATTTTCAGTCAGGAGGCCTTAGCCTTTGTTTTTCCAGTGTTCCTTGTCGCTTTCTAGGTTTTACCTCTCTATTTTCATTTCATTCTGTAATTGCAGGGCGCCGTCCATCGTCGGAGCGCGCGTCCGAGCCTCGGGAATCCTCGCGGACCGCCGCGGAGCTCATCGCGGTCCAGCACCGTCCGGCAGAGCCCAGCAGAGCCTCGAGGCCTCCCGTGGAGGGAGCGCGAGCGCGGTAGAGGCCAGCAGGGATCTCTCTCATTCCCTGCAGCCACGTCAGGTGCCTCTGTTTAGTCTCCGGTCGACTCCGCCTACGCGCACGGGCTTCCGACCCCCTCCCTAGCCCGGCTACCTTGGCACTCCCCGGCAGTCGCTCGGCTCGTTTTGGGATGTCGCGAGAGGGCTGGACTTGTCTGGCTTTTGCCCTTGCAGGCTTCAGTCTG
>JANIJG010017714.1:0-64661 GCA_024611175.1 Megaceryle torquata | reverse complement strand
TCCACCGCCTCCTTGGACAGGGTATTCCAATGCCTGACAAACCTTTCAGTAAAGAAAGACAGAAATTTTTCCTAATATTCAGCCTGAACCTCCCCTCGTTCAACTTCAGGTGAACAGACCAACTCCCACCTCGCTACAGTTACCCTTCAGGTAGTTGTACAGAGCAATAAGGTCTCCCCTTAGCCTTCTTTTCATAAGGCTAAACAGCTCCATATCCTTCAGCCAAATATAGTAACAATATTCAAAATCACTATGTTGTATATTTCTGCAGCTAGTCAACATAATTTTTTTTGGTTACTACTGAGATTCATTTTGTGAACTGAGCTGAATTTGCCTTTGGAAGCCTTTAGAATGGTACAGAACAAACCTTCTGCTTGTTTAAGTGGGAAGTTCCTCTGAAGTGAGTAGGACTGTACTCAGGAAGCCAGCATGCTGTAACTGAGTGTTTAATTTGACATCAAATTAAAATTTAATCTCAGCTATCTGTGACTGTGAGTGAAGAAAATAGATATATTTGGATTTTTTTAAAGAACAGAACTTAATTTTCTCCTTTACTACTCTACAATCATTTCAATGCTAATGCTGAATGTTATTCTGATTAATTAGTAGCTACAGATAATGAGAATGAAACTAATTACAAGAAATGTTACCAAAAAAAAAATCAACATTTCTTCACTTAAAATCATACTTAGCTGAAGTAAGCATTGATATATTTTTTATTTTCTTCTTAGATTTTACAGGAAATAAGCAATAATTATTTTTTTAGCCCTGTGAATGCCTGGATTGAGCTCCCATGTTTACTTTACTTGCATACACTGCAGTCAAGAAACATGCTTTTGAACAATTCTTGATTTTCATTATACACTTTGATATGAATTGGTTAAACAGTTATTTTCTTGGTATAAGAATATATACTGTAACTTCTATAAGGCTACTAAGTAATGTAGAAAACTTACAGGCATTAGTTTAGAATGGATGAAAAAGGCAGATCCTGACAAAGAGATACTGTACCTGACATGTTTTCGCAAAGCACTGATTGTATGTGTGTCATGGCTACCGACATTGATTTTTCATCTATGACTCTTCCTATCTCAGAACTGCACAATTAAAATTCATAGTGGTAGTTGATGTTTCAAAACAGTCGCATTTTGGGGATGTCTATGAAATGTATCCAAGCCAAGTTAAGAGCTAGTACTTGTCTTCCCAAAAGTTTAATCAATATACAGAATCACAGAACACTTGGGATAGAAAAGACCTCTGGAGGTCATCTGCTCCAACCTCCATGCTTGAGCAGGGTCACCTGGAACTGATTGCCCAGGACTGTGCCCAGATGGCTTTTGAATATCTCCCACGTTGGAGACTCCACAATCTCTTTCTTCCTGATGTTTTCTGATGTTCAGCAGGCAGCACTCTGAGTCAATTTTCTGAGTCAATTTTCAAAATTCTGAGTCTGTTTCTACTCAGTCAATTCATCATAGAAGTTTATGAAGTTGGTCAAGCATGACTTACCCTTGGTGAAGCCATGCTAACTACCCCGATGATTTTCTCATCCTTAATGTGCCTGGAAATGGTTTTCAGGATTAGCTGCTACATCATGTTCCCAGCAATCCAGGGTAGTTCCATGGTTCCTTCTTGACCTTCTTGAAAATGATGTAATGTTTACATTTTTTACAGTCTTTGGGTACTTCTCCTAGCTGCCACAATTGATCAAAGATTCTTGAGAGTGGCCTCACAATGACAGCTAACGGATCCCACCAGATGGGATGCATCCATGTACCTTTGCATGTATGTACAGTTTGCTTAAATATTCTCTGACTTGATCCCCTTCCACCATGGGTGCACTTTCCTTGCTCTAGCCTTTCCCCTTTGTCTCTTGGACCTGGGATTCCTGAAGGTTTGTCTTACTAGTTAAGGCTGAGTCAAAGAAGGCATTCAGTACCTCAGCCTTTTCCATGTCCTGCGTCACCAGGTTGCCTGTCTTATTGACAATGGGTCCATGTTTTTTCTGGTCTTTCTTTAGTAAGTAATGTACTTATAGTAGACCTTCTTGTTTTATTTGACATCACTGGAAGGATTAAATTCTATTTGGGCTTTGGCTTTCCTAACTTCATTCCTGGATGTTCAGGCAACGTTTCTGTATTCCTCTCAAGCCACCTCTCCTTGATTCCACCCTTTGTATGCTTAATTTTTGGTTTTGGGTTTGGCTAGTGGCTTTTTTTTCGACCACACAGGCCTCCTGGCATTTTTGGCTGACTTTGTATTTGTTGGGATGAAACTCTCTTGTTCTTGGAGGAGGTTATCCTTAGACCCTCTTCTCGCTAGAGCATTATCCCATGGGACTTTCTGACTCTTTCAAGAGGCCAAAGTCAGCTCTCCTGAAGGCAAGTGTTGTGAGATTGCTTCTCATCCTCTTCATGCCCTCAGGATGCTGAACTCCACCATGACCATTGCAGCCAAGGATGCCTTGACCATGCTGTGACACATCCCCAGTAAGCCCCTCCTTGTTCATGTATGAGGTCCAGTAGACTATTCCTCATTGGCTCTGCTATCATTTGCAGGAGGAAGTTATCAGTGCACTCCAGGAGCCTCCTGGATTGCTTATATCCTACTATCTTGTCCCTACAGCAAACATCACATTGGTTGAAGTACCCCCATAAGGACCAGAGCCTGTGAATGTGAAGCTCCTACTATTTGTCTGTAGAAGGCCTCATCTATTTGTTCCTCCTGGTCAGCTGGACTATAGCAGACATGCACTATAATGTCATCTTTGACAGTTCTTGAAATATTTCTTACTACCTTTGTTCCTTTCTGAAAGAAATTCCTTGGATACATATTTTGATGCTAATCTTTAATAACTGACATTTGTTTTCTAAACCTACATTACTGTTAGTATATGCCATGTGGAGATTATTTTTTGTATAGTTGTGCTGTGATGTAATTAATCTAAGATGTCAGCATGGTAGCATGCTGCTGATGAAAATATGGTAAAGTATCTTTTCCGTTGTTGGTTCTTCTAGCACTGGCAAATTGGTTAGAATGACAAAGATGTTGACATCAAGAAAAATCAACATAGAATTCTTTAATGAAGAACTTATTCCTGGGCTAAAACTTTATCAGAACCAATTATAATAATTCATTACGAAAAGTTCACTGTGTTGTATTGCCCTGTAGTAGATATTAAGGGGATAGTAAAGAATATTTTAATGACCTCTCATGGGACTAGTCAAAAAGAAATTTAGAAAGAAATTAATGAGAACATCTAAATGTAGGGCTATAGAACAAAATATCTGAGAAGACATATTATTGAGTAATATGAAAAACAATATCCATTAAAATGTGTTATGAGTTTATTTCTTAGCATTCTTTTGTGTTTACATCTTAAGCATGCTATAAAATGGTATTTCTTATACTATTAAAACAAAGTTTTAATAACAAGTGGACTATGCAAACTGTCCTACAGGGGAAATCCTTCTCTGTAAAGTAAATCCCAGTGAATAACTGGGATAACAGAAATCTTGTTTGATTGTTGGCCCATTCTTGAAATGAGTACAAAAATCACCAGCTTTCTAGATTTTATTCATGAAGAGGAGGAATAATTCTGAGGTTCACAGGGTGGAAAAACTCCTACATCTAAACCATAATTAAAATTTCTCCCCAGCAGAGTATTTATGCCAATAGGCAATTCACAGAATTATAATCGCAAAAGTAAGGATCGTGTATCATATAACCTATGTTCTTAATCAAGTTAAAACTCCCAAACAAACCACAAATCTGTCTTGCATATATTTTTTTCAATCACAGTTTCAGAATAAAGATATAACCTGAGCAACTAGCCATCTACCAAGAGGGAAAATCATACTTGAACAAGGTGGAATTGTTATAAGTATATACTGAAAACATAGACTAGATAAGCATATGCATATTAATTCATGTAATAATAATACTGTGTGCAACGTAAAGTGAGTATGAATGTAATGAAAACAGCCAACACAGTGAACAATAAATGATGTGCTATGGTCCAACTACTAATGTATACAGAAACCAAATGAGAACCGATCTTCCCACTGAACATAGGAAAAAATTCACTAACACAAAACTTATGCAAAATAACATATCATGCCAAGGGACAGTAATGGATAACACTGAACTACTTGTAAGTCTCCTTACAATTCAACAGAACAAAGACTAATGTATATGAAGATGCTTATGAACTCAAAAAAGCAATATTGATTAATAGGATTTTGAATTTGTTGCATGTTCTTCTGTTGAAATAAAATATTTTAAGGAAGTGCTGTTCTATAATTATAGTTTGTTTCAAAACAAAACTATAAGAACTGTACAAAAGCCACAAACAACATAATGTTTTTTTCATTTGCAAAGCCTCTTTTTATAGCAAGTTAGAAAGTTCTTGATCCATTTTTTTCATTCTGTTTTTTTTTAAAGCTTATAGCAAATGCCTTATTGCTTTAAGAAATGTATACTTATTCCAAAAGTGTCTGTTATGAAGAACATCTAATTCTTGTAAATCATTTGCTGCTTAGAAAAAAGAAAAAAAGTCAAAACACATTTCTCCAAACATGCTTGTAATGCATGTAGAACAGCCACCTCATTTTACTGCTGTTAAAGAAACCAAGTCTCATACCCAAAAAATCCATTTGTCTCCAAATGTACTTTAGAATGTCAAAGTCTCAAGTGTTTTTCTTTTATCTCATTGAATGTGCCTCTTAATATTCAATATTGACAACTATTCATTTGTATCCAGTCTGTTAGTAGTGAGGTATCAACATTTTCTGTAGTGGGCCACATTTTAAAACACACCACCTTCTGGTTAGGCCAGTGACATAACCTTTAAACAGTTTTGCTATTAGTCTCTCACATCCTGTATCAATGTTATCTGCATGTATTTAAAAGACACTTAAAAGATGTATCCTAACAAATACCACAATCAAATTACATAAAAAGGACATCTCCTTTATCTAATGTTGTACATCACGTGCTTTTTCTGTCTTCAGTAACAAGTACTCTGATGAGAAGTGTAAAATTTAAAAACAAACAAACAAACAAACTAACTTCTAGTAAATAATAGAAAAATATGGAATAGAAAATATACGGAATAGAAATAATATGGAATAGAAGAACTTGGCAGGAATAGTTCTTATGACATACAATAGGATCTTCTTTAGAACCCATTCAGATAGATATAAATCTTTTCATTAATTTATACAGCTTGGATAAGGTCTGAGTCTCTCCTTGATTTGCATCATTTATCTGCTGTGCTGCTACGTGGCATCTTCAGCTCCCATTGAGGTCTTCTGGTGAGTCATTGGAACACAATGAGTTCATGAGTCCCTTCTTTCTGCCAGGGAATCATTATTAATCAATAGCTTTTAGTGTAATGGAAGTTACCACAAAGCTTTCAAGATCTGGGTTTATCTTGTAGTTAAAATAAGCTTAGTGCCATCTCTAGTGTATAGTTGTTGCTTCACCAAGCTGCATATTATACGTTAGGTCAAGGCTGTCTGTCCAGATCAGTATTCTATAAGATGAAATAAAAGCAACACAGAAAATGTTGGTACTATCAAAGGGAAATTGTCTTCATATGTTTTATTTCCAAATGCCTATATACTCACATATTCAGATATGATTTGTGATAGTAAAGTTATTAAAATAGGTCAAATAAATGTTTCATCTATATTGATTCAAGTGAGTATGCCATGAGAAAGTGCAGATTCTGATGGAAGATATTATGTAAATCTCCACTGAGACAAGAGAGTTACTTCAAATATATGTGGACTGGTGTAAGTCCCTTATCACACAAATTCAAATCTCTAGTTGAAACCTTCATAAACATATTTCAGATTGGAATTCTTCTCTTAGAATTGCATCATTCAATTACAAACACTGTGGAGAATAAAACAAGGAGAACGGTATTTAGAAAAAAAATCTCATTCAAGTGTTGGCTATTTTTTTCTGATTTGTCAATATATAGTAAAAAATAGTTCTAGTCACTAACATAAGTCAAATACTGTGAAGAGTGGAGTACAAATTTAATTTGGGTAAAAGCAACACATGTCTTCTAAGGCCCAGCTTTTCCAGAAACTGAAGAACATGGTTCAAACATTCTGAAAACAGTGGTGGGTACAAAGGAAAACTGAAGTTCACCAGGTAGCCCTAACAGCAGCTATGTTTCTCTGAAGTGTGATAAAAGTCCCCTGGAAATTTCAGGTCAATAGGAACTCTGCAACTGAATTACAGGATTGGGCCCTAAAGGCTGAATATTGCACAGAGAGTTTAGTCATCTTTGTGCAACAGTGACATCTTGTGCAACAGTTGTACACATTTTGGGATCATTTACATATAAAAGTGATCCCACTCACTTATATAAATTGTATATTCACTCCTGGAATTTGGTTATTTTCTTAGTAAATATAAGGACTATATGCAAATGAAAGAAGAAGAAGAAAGAAGAAGAAAAGAAGAAGGACAATGGGAAAAGGATTATAAAAGAAAACTTGTGAAAAGAAGAAAAAGAGTAACAACTTCTTTTGAGAAAATTGCATAGTGCATAAGAACGAGTGTAACTTACTCAGAACAATGCCATGGATCCTACTGACCTTGGGAGCTTTTTCAGGATTCATTCCTCCCACAAGTATTTTCTGAACAATTATAAACTATCTCAGATACGTTGTTTTTTTTTTTTTTTTCCCTACATGGAGCAGAAATTAATTTTTCTTTCTGTATTGATTTCCTTGTTTTCCTTTAACAAATATATTTACTGGGCTCATTTAAAGGAAACAGCACTGTTGTGTCACATCTGTACCTCTATATGTATCTTTGAGAGTATCTCATGATCATGTGAATGAAACTATACCAAGGTGGGTTGGTTTTTTGGTTTTTTTTTTGTGTTTTCTTTTTAAAGATGTTCTATTGAAAAATGAATTCTAATTCCAGACTCAGCTAGAAAAATCTGGATAATTTCCTTTTTTTCTCTTCAAAGAATAGTCCAAATATATTCAGTGAGAACTGTGAACACAATTGTAATTATCTGTACTATTTGAAGTGTTTGCTCATTGTGCTTCTAGCCCAATGCATGGAGAATTATTGATAGCTATCGGAGAAAGCTGGAGGTCAGCTTACCAGTCACAGTTAGACTAGCTGAGCTTGACAAAAATTACACCCATTCATCAGTGTGAAGTGGCACCTCATGTACAATTGTTGAGAAAGCACTTGGCTGGTTTGGAATGCACAGTATTAACTTATAGAAAGTCTTACCAACAATAATAGCTCAAACAAAATAATTCCAAGGCAATATATTTTCTGGCAACCTGCTCTGCTATAGAAAGCATAGTAATAAGTGTATATTATTTACCTCAGTCTTTACCAGCATCTCCCACCCTGACTTAGAGAGATGGCTTTCATGCAAATCAAGGCTGATATAAGATCAGTAGCTTAGGCAAGTACACATCTTTTCAATAATTAGCAAACTTATATGCCCAAATTTGATTCCCAGTGTAGTATCAACAAATCCGGTCACTGTGATATGTTGGTTTGTGAACAAAACATTACACGGCTAATTTAATAGTGATTTGAAGGGGAGGAAAAATATTTGTAAGGAAACTGAACAACCAAAATGGATGAACTGTATGGTAAAACAGGACACATTACCTTGGTGATCAGGACCCTTTTTAGAAGAGATAACATGAATATGAACTTACATATAATATGCATTTACTTTCACTGTGCTACACATGAGGATTGAAGAGATTTTGAGGACAGTGATATTCCTTTACAGGGATACAAAATATACTTCAGTAGACTGGAACTCCAGCATGCTCATAATCATACTTCCTATGGAGGAAAAAAATCCCATACAGCCAGGAAAAAATCAGATCCCAAGAAAGCATTTTCAACCCTTAAGAGATTAGTGACACTTCTCACAAAATATAATCACATGTCTATGATGTTATGAAAAAGATGGAAGTGACAGTTCACAAGACTATTAGTAAACAAATATCAAGATAAAAAAATAATGTGTCTTGATCTCTACAGGCAGCTACAGACACACCATAACTCCAATGTGGAGTTCGCAGCATAATTATAGTTAGTAAATAATGCAGAATGTGAAAGCAAAGCATTTGATCTTATTGTAAATTTATGCTTTTATGGGTATCTTACTACTTTGTTTTGGAGAAAAAAATCCTCTAAATTGTTTTAATTTTCACTCATTCTGCTTATGCTCACTTTTTTTTTTTTTTTTAAATTTTTGAAGTTTGATCACTAAAAATTACTCTCCCTTTTAATCTGCTTCTGTATACTCAGGCTCTGAGTAGTGAGTTCCTGTCTTTGTAGGTAGAAATCTTTTTAGTTCACTGATGATGTATCTACACTTTGTTAAGCAATGATTCTTCATGATTCTATAGTGTCTTTCATAGAAGGACCTCAGCAGCTGATACATACAAATGCCTCCATGAAGAAGACAGAAAATTTTGTAATAAATGTTTCCAAGCAAGCACAACTGGTGCTTTAGACTGATGTGAGGGCCATTCAGTTCAAGGGAATGTGTGCATCCAGGACTTCTTATACTCATAGCTGAGCTGAAGAAAATACAAGAGGAATTTAATTTGATTCAGGAAAAATGAAAACTAAAAGCCAAGGTAGCAGATTTGGCTAGGCTTAGGCATACAATATTTTGTCTACAGATAGGTGATGTCCAGACTTAAACTTTTATGAGAGTAGAAAGGTAGAAATCATATGAGCCTCATAGTACTTAATGAAAACAGAATTGCTTACTTTCTGTATTATGCTGCTTCTCTAGGCCATAACATCTGTGAAAATTGTTGCAGTGTTTTAGAATGTGGATTTAATTCTAAAACTCTGTTTTGTAAATTAAGAAAAAGTGTGCAGTGCTGAACGTGATGAGAATATGTGAACTTACTTTATTCACTAGGAAAATAAGGAGGGAAAGTGCCCATGGAAGTAATTTATGCTTGCTTTTCCTAAGAATCCTGGATGCTCCTCATTTTAGACTACTTTTTTAGCAATAGTCCTATTTAGACTACTATTTTTTGTGATTTTTACAATATCAAAAAGCAATTCTGCTACTATCAGTTGGTGGTCAAGAAAAAGATCAGAAACTTCTGCACCACAGATATGTACTTATTTTAGGAAACACCTTCCAAGTTCCAGTTTAATTTATTGTACACTTTCCCTTTTCCCCTTTGCCTTTATGTCTCCTGTAGAAGGAATTGTAGATTTAATATGAAGGACAATATGGCAAACAGAAGTAAATAAAGAAGACTTACTTTTTTTTTTTTCCACCAAGAGGAAAGTTAAAAAATCTCTTCTTATCAAGCGTAATAGAGAAGAAATGTTGTTATATATGCAGAAAAACTTTCTCAGGAGAGAAATAAAGAGGAGAAATAATTCAGTTCAGTTGGGTCCAAACTACAGGTTCTTCCAAAAGCAACCAGAACAAAATCACCACATATTATTCATTGCATTACCATTACGTGCCAAAACATCAAGCCACTTCAGGAAAGAGGTAAATACAAACAATTCACTTAGCCTTCCTCATCTACTTCTTTATCTCACTACAGAATCTAAAGAGCACAGACAGGAGAAGCAACAAGCTTTCACCAAAGATTTATGCTGTTTCAGAGTTTATTCTGTCATTTTTGGGGCTACTTATGATTCTGTAAGGTCCAAACCAAGCAAACTGAAATACAGTTTGTGTTGTTGGATTCTTTAGAAAGAAAAACAGCACCACAGCTCCACTTTTTCTACTGCCACCATCCTTTGAATTGTCCCTTCCTTCCTTCTCGTAATAAACTCCTGCTGAAGCCCTCACCCCCTGTGGTTTGTCAAAGAGAAACAAGGAGAATTTTCCCACAATATGAGTACTGGCAGTAAAGAAGAGAAAAATAGTAATTGGCATTTATATGCTGAAGGCAAAAATATTTTATATTACAAAAATCAAATAATCAGATACTTAATTATTACAGCTACTAGAACATTCTGTCTTTGGCATTTGCTGTATCGGAAGATGTAATTCTATGGCCACCAGCTGTTAGACAGGATATTTTAGTCTGTTCCAGGGATGTATCTATATAATTAATTGTGATAAAAACCAGAACCATACAGCATGTTTTCCTGTCTTAGTGTAGGGTAAACTATGTCTATGTCATTTATATAATGTCTTCCCATCCCCTACTCCCATTACAACTATTTCAATGTTTAACTATTCTTATCATTAAAAAGTTCTTCCTAATGTTTAAACTTAGTTTCAAATGCTGCAATTAAACCCCATTTTTTCTTATCCTATCTACCATGGACAAAAGAAGAGCAGATTTCTTTTGTTTTTACATCACCCCTTTATGAACCTGATCTTTGCTATCAGGTTGTCCCTCAGTAATTTCTCCTTCATTTTTTTATTTCATCAGCCTGCTTTGTTGGTAAAATGCAGTGCTCAAAACTCGATACAGAATTCCAGCCTGGTGTACAGCACTGAGCAAAACTGGATAATTACTTTGCCATGTCTTACAAGCTTTATTTCCATTTACAAGAGATAAAATGTTCTTAGAGATTTTTTTTACAACTTCATGGCTTTGCTGACCCCTGTTCAGAATGTGATACATGCAGACTCACAGATTCTTCTCCAAAGAAACAGTATTTCAGCAGTTTGGTTTTTTTCTACAGCATATTTTTGCTATCCATAATTCCTTCCTACGCCTAGCACCTTCCACTTGTTTCCACAGTTTTAGCATATCTTTTGGTCCTCTTCTCCAATTTGTCAAGCTGATTTTGAATTCAAAGCTTATTCTTGAGTATACTCTGTGTTAGCATAGATTTAATAAACTTGGTCTATACTCTACCATCCAGGCTGAATAAAGAAAAGTAGAAAAAAATTGATTCCAGGAGCAATGGTTGATTTGTCCTTTCACTTTGACAATGAATTACTGACAACTTGCACAGTTATCCAGCCAACTTTGCATGCAATTTACTAGCAATTTAGAAACTTAATCTAGCCCAAGATTTCCTAGCTTGCTTAATAAAATGTCATGTTAGACACTGCCTAAAGATTTGTTTAAGAATACATGACATCTGCTGCTTCTTGACAGTCTTAACAATTGTTGAAGAATTCATTTAATGGAATTTGTTGCTGACAAATGCATGTCTACTGTTACTCATCTCATCCTTTGCAACTGCTAACAAATCATTTGCTTGAATATTTGTTCCAAAGGCTTCCAGGAACTAAAGTTAAGCTGGCAAGCTAGACTTGGCTCTTTTTATTGCAATTTTAGAATCTGGCACTATGTTTTCTCTCTTGCAGTCTTCCAAAATGTCATACACCCAGTATGCACTTTCTGAAAGGAAACCTCTAATAGAGGTAAGATTGCTTCTGGCCAGTATTCTTCTCATTAACTTTATAAACATCGAGGTCCTGAATAAGCTGAAAACTAGAGACTACACTACTTTAATACTAAATGCATGAAATATCTGTGCAGGATAGTCTTGCACCTGATAAGGAAGCTAAGAACAAAATGACAATGAAGAGATAGTATAATGTACTATTTTATTATTTATTTCAGAAGCATTTTAATGTGCATTGAGAGGTTTAAGTTTGTGTCAGTCAAAGCTTATATTTTAAGCTATGCAATGAATTGAATACCTGCAAAAGTACACATGTACATGACCTATTAAAGAAACACTATAGTTGTGTGCTGGGTCTGGCTGGGATGGAGTTAACTTTCTGTGTGGCAGCCCACATCATACTGTTATTTGAAGCTGTGACTGAAATAGTTTGAATAACACAGCAATGCTTTGGCTATAGCTGAACAGTGCTTGAAGAACACCAAAGCTTTCTCTAAAGGGTCCTCATCCTGCCACCCAACAAGCAGTCTGGGAGTAAGAAAGAAGTTGGGAAGGCACACGGTAAGGGCAGCTTATCTGAACTGTCCAAAAGGATACTCAATACCATATAGTGACATGCTCAACAATAAAACTGTGAGGTTTTGTCTTCAGATGTCTGCTTGTGGGGTAACTGATTTCCTCTGCATCACTTGGGTTTTTCTCTCTTTCCTTCACTTATTAAAGTGTGTTGGTCTTGACCCATGAGTTTTTATCTTTTGCTTTTCCCATTGTCTCCCTTGTACTGATAGGGAAAAAGTGAGTCAGTGGCTGTATCAGTGTGTATCTACTGGCTGGGGTCAACAGACAACATGTGTGTTAGATGGAAGACTATAAGCCATGGTTCATATTTCCAAAAGGTTCAGACCATGTTTTTACTGAATGTGTTGACATCAGGAAATATCTCTAGTAAAGTTAGTAACACAGGCAGCTTAACCACCTGAAAAAAAAAAATCCTTTAGGTATTTAAAAGTATACTGAGTTCTGTTCAGACAATACTTACTTTATTGCATGTGGTAAAGATAATTATTTTTCCTAGGCTAATAGAATCATAGAATGGTTTGGGTTAGAATGAACCTGAAATATGATCTAGTCCCAGCTACCCTACTGAGGGCAAGGATTCCTTCCACTAGACAGGTTCATCAAAGCCAAGTAATCATACCATAATATTTGGTTGATTCAGAATGATTAAAATAACTAAATAATATGTAGGTTGTACAGTACAAATTTCATTTAGTCTACAAATTTATAGAAATCTAAAATATAGTGTTTGATTAAAATTACAGATGTAACTGAACCACTCATTTAACTTTATAAACATATTCTAGTTCTTTACTTTGTCCTGTAAAAATTGTTGTCTAGCTTTACATAGAAAAATGGGAGGTCAAAGAACAGGCAAAACAATTATTTGTCAATCCTCAGTACAAGTGATATGACTAGCAATTGTAGCTAGAACTATTGGGTTTTGTACTATCTCAACTTTACTCATAGGTTTTCTGTAAATTGCACTTCTGGAAGCAACAGTGTTTCTGTGCATAGCAGCTGCAAAAGTTCATACATATCAAAATCTATATATTTCTTATGTAAAGATGTGGATATTGAAAGCTTTTCTCCATATATTTAGTGCTGGCAATATTTATGTCTTACTGTAATTCTAAACTGCCACAGATTGCTTCTGAATTAACCCAAAATGAATTAATAATATACAGGCAAATGTTTATATACTTTGCCAAAGTTAGGTCTAAACTCCATATCTAAAGGACATGATTTTCTACTGTTCTTGGTACTTAGGTTGTAATGCAATTTCTGCAGCAGCTTTGCAAGAATGTAGAAATTATGATTTTGCTGAATAATCACACACCTAAGTTGTTTAGATTTTTTAGTTTTACTTTACTTTCAGTAGATATGAGACTACTGCTAAAGTTTTATTGCCTTTTGTGGTGTGTTCAATCTTGTACTGAAAGGCCTATTACAGTGCAAAAGTTATTAGGAGAAAAATCATACATTTAAGCTGCTCCATTGTTGTAAATGGATATTATGCTTAGGGACCATACAGAGAAAAAGTTAGCTGGCTGTTGTTACTAGTGAAAAATTTTAATTTGTTGCCATTTCAACTGTCATTATTTTTTCACATTATATTGATGTTTTCCTGTGTGTAATGTCAAACAGTTAAGTTGATGACCTTCATAAGATCTCTCGTTCTTATGAGTTTATAAATCAAAAATGCATATTTCAATTTTTTTTTTTTTTCCTAGCTAATCCTTCAGAACTTGGCAATAACATTCATATGCTTTGCAAATTTTAGCTGGAGTAATTGCTTTATGGTCTTTTCCAGTATAACAACAAGGTCTTTAACATTTTTCTTTAACTCAGGAATATATATGTGTCCCTGGGATGATACTTTCTGTTTCTTCTGCCAGTAACAAGACAAATAAATCTTTTAGCCCTTAGCAGAAATAAGCTTATTAGTTCCCATCTCAGTGACCCTGATTTTCTTTGCTTTCCTCTTTTACTGTAAACTTTAAATTCTCAGCTCAAAAACCAATAAGGTACAATATCATTTAAGTTCAAAAACATTAAAGTACAATTTGGTTGAAAAGAAAACCCCAAAGCTGAACTTTAAAAAAAAAAAAAGTATTGTATACTTTAAGTAAATGTATTCTGCTTACTACATTTACCTTTGATACCTTGTTTATCTACATCACCATATTTCCCACTACAGATTACATTCTACACTATCAGACACTTACCATTTATATCTGACATTCATGGAAGCTCTAATACTAGTCAGGTCAGTTCCTCTGAAGCAAATGAAACTATATGGATTTATACTATTTAATTATATTATGTATATTTTTCTTATCTGATCTACGGGAAAGGTGCTGTTGTATCATGTGCTACTGCACTGCAAAATAACTTCTCATTTATAAAAGACAACTCCCCCTCTTAGCTAAGGTCATAGCTAATACACTTATATCTCTGTAGGTTTGAGTTTCTTTAGCAATTCATATGTAATGCTTGTGATTGTAAAAAGCAATCAAGAAATCCAGGAATATACCCCAGAGTAAGAGAAAAAAATCTGATAGGGTCCATTCTAACAATGTTTGTTTGCACTGATCTTCATCCAGAGAAACCAGTCATTGAAGGAGACAGAAAACCTGGAATAATTCCAGCCTTATTACAAATTTATTATTATTTTCATAAGCAGACTTAAGGAAAAAGAATCTCGTGTTGTGTTCTAGGGATGAACTGGTGAACACTGAAGGCAAGGGGAGGATGTGGGATTTTTTCACTACCATCTACATCTTTTAACAGTAGCCTACTTTATGGAAGTATTTTTTCTCTTAAAACATAGACACATTAGGATGTTCAATTTGATAGACAATGGGTTTTATGACTTGAGCTGGTATATTAAATTTCATGTTTTTATAAAACCACTCTGAGTACTCAGCCATGGATTACATAATATTTCAAGTCACATATTGTTCTTTACTCTGTTTGAATTCCCTAGGTTTCATTTGTCATAACCACACTGGCAGCACTACAAACAATAAAATATGGTTTTTGTTGTTATTAATACAATTTTTCAACCATCTGCACTCTAAACAACAAAGCTTAAACATCTTTCATTTTTCAGCCTAAGTAAAATGTCAAAGGTTAATTTTATTTTGTGAACATAAGAAAACTCAGTAAAAGCTTTAAGTTCACTCTTTTCAACATACTTATGGTTTCAGAACAAAAATAGGATGGAAACATATAGGTTCCTGGCTGCTAGCTTGAGTCACAGCTTCACAAAATAAAACCAAAAATTCTTTAAAAAACATACAAAGGACAGTTTCCTTTTTCCCATCAGGTCAAAGCTGGAGTTTCAAATGATTATAGGCAATCATTTTGCTGAGTGTCCTCAACTTTTACCTAGAGTAGATGCTTTATTGTCTTTTCCATCATAACAGCAAGGTCTTTAACATATTCCATGTGCAAAAACAGTTCTTGCTTAGGATTATGAGCTGTTAAATATCTTTCAGGAGCAATATCCATCAGCAATCCATCCCATATCTGCCCCACTTAACAAATGAAGAAACTAAGACAAAAAAGGCAAGATAATTCTCCTGTGATTAAAGGAAAATAAGGTAAACCTGCAGTTCTATCTTTTCTCTCTAAATTTCTAACTAGTTTATGGTAACATGACTGTAGGTTAATTTGAATGGTTATATAGATGGTATATAGAGGGAAAGTCTTATGAGGAGAGGCTGAGGGAGCAGGGGGTTGTTCAGCTTGGAGAAGAGGAGACTCAGGGGGAACCTCATCACTCTCTACAGCTCCCTGAAAGGAAGGTGTAGTCAGGTGGGGATTGGGCTCTTCTCCCAGGCAACTAGTGACAGGATGAGAGGGCATGGCCTGAAGCTGCACCAGGGGAGGGTTAGGTTGGATCTTACTTAGGAAATACTTTGTCATGGAAAGGGTCATTAGACACCGTAATGGACTGCCCAGGGATGTGGTGGAGTCACTATCCCTGGAGGTGTTTAAGGAAAGATTGGACGTGTCGCTTAGTGACATGGTCTAGCTGATGTCATGGTGGTGGGTCAGAGGCTGGACTTGATGATCCTGGAGGTCTATTCCAGCCTCAGTAAATCTGTGATTCGGTGATTCTGTGACATAAAAAGGTCACAATATTGAAATAATGTATTTTGATGGTGTGAGCCACTTCTAGAATTTTAAAAGCAAATTTAAGATGTTTTTCTTTACTTTTGTATTTATTTTTGTAGTTTTGTTCAACATTATGAAAAAAAGGTACAAGGCAAGAATTTCCACAGAATCTTTACCACCATGAAAGCACATGCTGAGAGATAAAGAGAAGGTTTTGATTAACTTTAAAAATAGCTTGATCTAGCTACAGCTCTAGCTAAAATTCCAGCTATACACAGATAATTAGCAAAGCTTACTTAATATGAAACCATTCTATAACAGCCATACATGTGAAAGAAATAACATACAGCATTGAGTTTTCAACAAAGCTCACACTGCATAGTGCTCCTATAAATATATCTATTTATCTATCTATGCATAAAACCTCTCTTACTCTAAGAGTCTAGGAGTTATATAAGATGCTATGAACACCTGAGTAATAATACAGCAAACAAAAAAGTGTTTCATTTTTTAACTTACTCATCTATTCATAAAACTTTTGCCCTTAATCACAGATTTTTACTAATTAATAATACTTTGAAATATGATTTAACCTTACTGCCTACTGTAACTTTATCAATGTTATCATTATTGTAATTTATCTGATGATAAAAATAGCAGCTCAGTTTTTCTCCTGCTCACAATACTATGAATTCAGAAAGTTTATAAATTGCAGTATTGTCACTTGACATTTAGATGGCTACTTAAGCTTATACATCAAAACCTGGAAGCAGAAGTGAGTTTACCTGTATTTTTCTATATTTTTTTTTTCTTTTGAAATATATACCTGGAGTGATGTATTTAAGAAGAACTAAAACTTTGTGCACACTCTAAGCAATTTTTCCTATATTACAGAATGACATGATACTGTTGCAGTGAATTAATTTTCACTTGTGTCTTGTTCATAGGAAGGAAGGTACCTTTCTAATGGCCCACCCAGCATCACACAGCCTACAATCTCAAAAATGAGCGGGATTTTTCTCTATATATTCATCATTAGCAACAGCAGAGTTATGATGCAGAGCTATGCCTCTAGTTTCATCTATGCAAATTCATGAATGAATTTTGCAGTCTCATTGTCTTTCCAGAAACCTAATTAATTCCAACATAATGTTTACTTCTGGTTGTGCAGAAGTAGTACAGAATCCAGATCACTCCTACATCAGTACCAGCTCTTTGGTGTTAAGTGAACCACAAAATAGTTACAACTTACTGTAATTACTAAGGCAAATAAAGATAACTGAAAATACTTATAAACAAATAAACTCATTGAATTATTTTACAAAAATACATTTAAAGATGTAAGTAATCTCATATAAAGACCACTGAAGTCAAAGGGTATTTTTCCTTGACCTTATGTGGGTTTTGTATCTGGCTACGAGTATGAAACTAGAACCACTGACAGGAATGGAAATGGCTTCCTCAAGTATATCACTGTATATGATAATTGAAAGTTAAACTTGATAACAGAAAAAGAACATGCTAGACAAACAGCTTCATATACTGTGCAGGTAGTTTACAACTTCGTACTGAGATGCATCATGCAGAAAGGAATCATATGCGACTGTTACATTAATTCCTGAACTGGGAAAGATACAGTGGTGGTTATTTTGAGAATCTCTGCATAGAATTAGAAAACAAAACAAAACAAAACAAAACACAAAAATATAAACAAATAAACAGAGCAGTAAATACAAAGGAAACACTGTAAAATCTGGAGAAAATATTCACTTCCTGGTAAATGGCTAAAGATCGTCAAGAGTTTATCAATATCTACGAAAATAGAGTAATCACATCATCAGCTTTTTCTAACCATCACTTTGTAACAAAAAATAGAAATAGATATAAATAAGGGAACATATATCTCCACAATTAGAAGGGCAGTTTAAATACTTCATTGTTACCTGCACATTGAATTAAACCTTTGCTATCCTGTTTTCTTGCAAGCAAAGATTTCTTGAATTTTAAGATAGATCTTTAACGTTCACTTCCATTTAATCCATTGACCTTATTAATGAAAAAATACCTTGTTAAAAAATACCTAACAAGCTCTACTCCTTTCAACTCAATGAAATTGCACCAAGAGAAGTAAGTCTTCTGCAAATGCTCCATTTAGAGGTACAAGAGTTTACTTGTTGGCCATGGCTGTTCAGCAATCCAATTAGAAGCATTTTCCAAACAAATCACACTTTCTTCCCTAAAGACCTGTTGATAATATCTCCTACACAGTATTTTCTAAACTTACTTCATCCACAGGAGACCTTGAAGAGTGTATTCCACAATGACTATAGCCTATTCCATTTGCTTATGAGGAAACTGTATCTTTTTCCTGGCTTCTGTGCTTTAATATTATTCAAAGTTTCAAGGTGAGAAAAACCTAGAGCAATAAAGGAACTTGATAAGGTAGTTTCATATATCTTCTTACATGTTGTTTTTGTTTTTGCAGGCTATGTTCTGTATCCTGTTTGTGCCTCATGTTATCATTTATAAAATGTAGGTACCCTTTTAAAATTAAAAACTCTGTCAATACATGGTGTGAAACTGTGACACTGCAGCTATCAATAAAAAAAAAAAAAAAAGAAAGTATGATCCAAAGTTTTCTGAAGATAGAATTCTTTCCTGTTTGCTTTTTTCCTGTGAAAATGCTCTCAAAAATGAGTTAATTTCTTTTTTTTTTTTAATGAATGGCAGTCTATAGATAGTATTTTGACTCGTAAAAGAATGGAAGAAAGAAAAACAAATATGAGTACTAAGACATAATGTTTATCCAGTTACTATGAAAACTTACAAATAAAATTGGTAAACATTACAGGAAGCCTTTTTTTTCTGTTCCAGTTTCTACCGTTTGATAATTCTGAACCATTCACGCTTCAGCATTCTTATATGAAAATTAGTATTTAAAAATGGTGCACTTTGTGGTTCACAAAAAGAAATGGGGACATTTACCTGAAAAGGTATTAAAATGTAGGCATTC
Organism: Megaceryle torquata; assembly: GCA_024611175.1. Classification (NCBI taxonomy): domain Eukaryota; kingdom Metazoa; phylum Chordata; class Aves; order Coraciiformes; family Cerylidae; genus Megaceryle; species Megaceryle torquata. Next base: position 45,595 of record JANIJG010017714.1, on the reverse strand, counting down.
ATCTAACTATATTTCTTCTGGATTTATATACAGCATATACAAAAGACACTATTTCTGCTTAAATCACCACAACACAACCCTGCCCCCACATCATCCCCTGAAAGTACACAAATAAAACACAGAAATCAAAGACTAATAAAATAAGATTTTACTTCATTATTCAGATTATTGTCTATGTTGCTGTCTAGATAAGCATCAGAAAATTTGACAAACTGCACTGACATGTGCAGTACTCTTCCCTCTTTTTCCTAAAATCTAAAAGGCCAAAAGTCTTTGTGATCTTACAGCAGAACAGTAAGTATGATAACATTTTTTTAAAGAAGTTTAATGCTTAGATCATAAAAGACATAACTGTAGGATGTTACTATATTACAGTACATGATGATGCCAGGCATTAATAATGAAGAGGTTCTTATGCCTTCAACTGGCCTATAATTGCGTAACAAAGCATGATTTTTCTGAACACTGTTAATTTGAAAAAAAGATAAATTTTAACATCTATTATGTGCTTTGTTTTGTACTTTATCTTCCTGTTTTAATTGTTCAGTTCATTTCAAAGTAATATTTAAATAATGACAGTTCCAACTTCTATAAATTTTAGAATCATATCATATAAATTTCTCAACTACTTTTCATGACACCAGGACACTTTTATGGTGATCACTCAGAGTAAGGATATCTTAGCCCAGTTACAGCATAATGTACAAAATCGAACTCCACAAGAAAAAGTGTTGCTCTATTTTATCACAGAAAAGATGGATTTTATGTTTTGCACCTGAGGAGATCATAAACTGCTTTTTATTTTTTTAATACTAATTAATTACTTATGAATGGTTGGGGTATTTTAGAATAGCTTCTTCAGACAGAGCATTTCTAATAGGTTAAACCTTCTGTTTTCTGACCCAGTGCTTATGGCTTTCTAATGTGTGATAAAACATTTTTCTTTGTAGTTTCAATGACTTTCCTAAATAGCTCAACTTTAAAAGATCAGATAATTGATTCCTTTTATTTTCTTGAAGAATTAACAGAACTCTGCCAATTTAGGGGAAAAAAAAAAGGCTTTCAATTGTTTTGGCTGAGTAATTCTGGTCATGTCATATGGCTATCAATTGTCATGCTTTAAGCTTTTCTTTTTAATAGATAAATTGTTTGATCACAGCATCATTTTATAACACTGCTAGTATGCAGCAAAAAGGTTAAGTGTTTTATTTTTATTCCATTCCATGATTTTCTAAAAAAGCATGTTAATAGATTCTATCACAACTCTCCTCACATTTGTGTGTGAAAAGCATGTTTACCGGGAAGAACAATTTCCCCTTTTTCCTTTAACATTGAGCATTCTCTTCTTAACAGCTGTTCGACATCTTTATTAACAGCCTTTCTGCCTGGACACATGCGGATGTGTCCAGGTAATTTAGAATTTCACATTGCACTGTGCAATGTGTCTGTATAGGCAACTCATTGCTCTGCTTCCGTGAAGGCAAAGTGTGACTCAGTGGCTTTTAAAATCACAAGTTTCTCTTTATATAATGGCATTGTAAACACTTCTGGAAGGTGTGCTGTTGAAGTGACAAACTTGCCACCCTTGAGTCATTTTAAGCTCAGTAGATTGCCTTAATTTCTGTTTCTATTGCCACTCCTGCATTCCCAGGTTTGATACTTTAAGTGAAGAAATGTGATTGAAATGCATAAATTTGGGTCTTCATTTTCTGCTGTGGTGTATCATCACCTTAACTTAAATCTTCTTTTACAGATTTCTAGGTCAGAAGTATTCTTCCATGGTAGCTTGTAACACTGACTTATCTGTAATGGCTAAAATCTGATAAAGCTCATCTCTAGCTTTTCTTAGCTGTGATTACATATATGCCTTAGGTAATTAAGCACGTTTAAAAGCTTTTTTCCTCTCAGTCTTTTTTGGAGAATACTCAGGCTTGGCTAGTAAGATAAATAAAAACCAGACCTCTGTCAATTAGCTCATTAACATTTCAGAGGAACAATCTGGTAATGCTCTAATTTGAGATTTAACTCTTTTTTTCCCAGGTCTGATCATCAGTAAACAATTGCAAATGTCTTAAGCAAAGCTCATCACATTCTATTCTAGATTCTCTCTATATCCCAGAGAACACTGTACATTTCCAGCTACCACTTTTTTTCCAGCCTCAAAAATTTTCAGGACTCAAACTTACAGTATAAGCATGGTTTTCCATAGATATTCAACAATGGATAAATCTTTTATTCCAGCTACTTAATCAAAGTATCTCATTTATTATTTAGTTTCTTAAAACTCTACCTCCTCAAAACCACTGTACCTCTTCTATATGTGTTAAAGTTTCTTTCAGGTTCTGCTAAAGCCGTTAAAGAGCTATTTTTCTCTTGATAATATCCCCCCTAAAAGTACAGTTACTATAATACAATCTTGTTGCACAATTTTTACTTACACAATAAATTAATGTACTTTAAATATATATTTACATGCAACAATGAAACTACCACATATTTGTCAATATTCAGCCCATCTTGTTTATTACAACAAATTTATGATGTTTGATTAGCATTTTTAAACATCTTGTGCACTGCCCTGTGTTTACTTGGGGCTTGATTTTATTACTAAATTGATAGCACATAAATTACAGCTTATATCTTCAATGGTATGGAATAAAAAGGAGTAGGCATGAGGATAATCTACCTCTCACATATACTATATTGTTAGCTGATTAAACAGAAGTTTCATGAATGACTCTAAAAATTAACCATCTTGGACTTTTCTATATTTTTGGCTCCTTCACATGCAAGTTTTCTGCCAGCATGAATATATTGGCACAGGATAATATTTGTGTTCGGTTGAAGGTAGCTCTGCAATTAACAAAATAATATAACCACATAGTTGAGCCAGATAAACACTGGTGATACTAGAACTTTTAGAAGATGTAAATGACAGCTAAAATGATGCATCTGGGAGAAATCTCATCAACCTGTATATGTCATTTATCAGAACTCATTTTAAAAAAACTATCACCATCTGTAAATCACAGTATCTCACTGCTTATTTTAAACTAGTGCAGTAACTCTATGTGGCAGTTGGAATTTATTTGTATTTAAAGGCCACATCTGATTTAATATTGTATTGCTTCACTGAAATCAATAGACCCATGCCAATTTACATGAACTAAGGATGCATTCATTTTCATTTATGTCATACTTTTTTGGGGAAAAAAAGAGACATTGCTTTTCAAGTGCACATGGTATTTCAAAACTATTTTGAGATTAGAATCAGGCTACTTCTATATTATTAGATCATTCTGTGGTGAAAAAAATTTGGTTTTTTTTTTCAAATCTATCACAAGTGCTATCAAAACATGAGTAAATTCATACCTTGTATTTGGTTAAAAATGTTCATAACTTGATTTAGAGTGAACAAAATGTGACCATTTGAATCAGATTATCATTAGGCTAACCTGTTCCAGACTTTGGTCTTAAATATGCTAATTTCCTTAATAATGAGTATTTGCTGATAAAACTTAATTATCTCGATTTTACTAGGCTTTCAGCAGATATTATCATGCAGAACTGAAATCAAGAATTAGATCAATATCTAACATTTAATGGGTATTGATGAAGATTTCCCCATGTAGTCAGATGATGATAATATCCATTTAAGCTTCCCAAATGTGCTTTTTTCACCTTTAATGTCAGTTAGCAAAAATATGTTGTCTTAAGAATATTCCATACAATTCTTAAACTCACATTTCAGAAGTTACAATGTTTGTGAGTAAATCCATACCTGACAAGTGAGAGTGTCTTATAACTGAATACACACACACTTAAATAATCCTCAGCGATTTAGACATAAAGCTGTAGATAACCTTAATAGACAAGAGTCATGATAATCAAGATCTTTCACATTTATTTGCATGTGTTTTTAGCTAGGAAGATGTTAACATTTTTATTTAATAGTCTATATCATCCCAGGATGTAATTAAAATAGCCTGCTTTATTACATGCAGTAATACCAGTCAGAATGAAATTCACAAATTAATTTCTTTCAACAATTTCTTATTCTACAGTAGAACCGAAAATCTTTTTCTAGGCTACTTAGAAACAATCTCATCTTTTTCCTACCATTTTTAATATCTGTAGCAAGCCACTGGGAATCTGATAAGAAATGACATCCACTTTACCTCTCCTCCTGTCAGTTGACAACAGCACTGTTCATACTGCCCTTTTTCTAAGATCAGCATCTGCATAGATATCAAGTGGCTAAAACTGTATCTTAATAAAATAGTGTGGCAGTGGGAAAGATGGATGTATCCTGAAGACTTTTTTTTGCCTTAACCATTTCATCCATCAATATGGAATGGCTGTAGATTATAATTATAGTTCAAATACTTGGAATCTTTTTTTTTTTTTTTTCAGAAGAACATCCTATTTTGTTGGTGTGCCAAGAAAAAACAATTAAAAATTATCTTAGCGGTGGCTTGATACTCAACCTTGCTTTATCCATTAGCATTCAGATGGGGAGATGGATAATTTATGTAAGTAATTAACACATTTTATATATACATAGGAGATATAAATTTCTAGATCTTTTTTTAACAACATGACATTTTCTAATTAATGTATTTTATTGTGGACTCACAAGTTGAAAAAGATTCAAACTGTTCACAGAATACCAGCCTAAAAACTGAACTTATTTCCTGATAAATTATGTGCTGGTTTGGAATGCTACTGAACAACATCTATCAGGACTAGTTGTCCTCACCTTACAAATCTTGCATGAAGTTGTTTAGGGGAAATGACTTTTCCATCTGATGTTCTGACTATAAGGAAGAATATGCTAGCAAGTATTTGAGTGATCTAAAGATGACTGTATTAAAAATGACCACTAATCTGTTTAACCAAAATCTATAATCCATAAATTGCTTACTTTAGTTCATTTGAGAAGCTCTGATGCTACAGTGATGGAAGGTATATAGAAATCTATAATTATTTTTAATATATTAGATGTTACTAAAGTACTAAATAAAATTTTCTTGGTTGACAAGAAGTATATTTGAGAGCAACAGGATAACAATAAATAGTCAAGATACCTCCATTTTATTGATGATTCAATTCTGCTGTTTACTGTTGAGGAGTTTTCTTCACCCATAACAGAAACAAAAGTTGTAGACTGAAATTTGAATTGTTGCTTTATAATTGCTGTATATCCTTTTCCTGTGAATGTATTTATTTACCATAATGACTTTTATTAATAGTTAAGCATTAGCTGAATAATTATGCATCAGGATATCTAGTAACAATTTGTTATATCTATTCTGGCTTACACTTTAATGCACTACTTTTCTCTGCTTCCCCTGTTTCTCATGGTCAAAATGCTCTCTATTATTATTTTGTCTGGTTTTGGTGCTTATTAAAATGGGATGCAGCATTCACCAGCTTTAATGAAACCAATTAAAATAAGTATGCCTCATTTCTCACTCTAGGTGAAAGCACTATTCAGCAAGGACAAAAATCAAAAGAGAAAACAACAAAAAAAACCCCTATACATAACATATGACAACACAGAAGAATGATACACACTTCTTTTAACTTTGACTATCCAAAGCCTACTGAAATTCCCTGACTTCAGTGGACTTTGGGTAGGTTCCTAAAACTCTTTGGACATTGCCTGTTTATACCATCAGTGCAAATAAAAGAAGAATAAGCTTCTAATTTTAGCAATAAAAACTGCATAACAGAGTTGAACTTGCAGTTACACCACTTATCTGTGTTCCACGTCTATAGTGAGAACACAATAAGGGACAATATGGTAATTAATTAAGAATTAGAGCTTATGATGTGCAGTGAGAAAAGTTTCAAATCATACAGTAGAACCGTTATCTACAGTACTCTAAAGAATGCAATTACACATGCAATTGCAAAAAATATAATACTGAACATTTCTAGGATATGTGACATGTGGAAGAAATTCTTTTTAATGTAATCAAAACTGTCTAATGGAGACAAAGAAGATCCCAAGAGGTCTAAATGTAGTGTATTCACAATGCTGCAAAGTTCTGCTTCACTATTTGTCATATAAAATAGTGCCAAGTACCTGTTAAGTCATACAAAGTGTGCAATATGGTACTGTATATTCTAGTGCATATCATACACATCCTTGATTAGCATATAAATAAGAGATGTTCACATTTTCTTTTAGCAATTATGGCTTTGCTAATTTTTCAAAATGAGTTAACCACAACCTTATGATCCAATTATACACATTATTTAAAACATACAAAGTTATAGGATTAGTTACCACTGTATCTGGTGGGTAAGGAATTAGACTGGTCCAGCTGTCATCTTTGAAAATAAAGACTCACTGATGTAAACATTTTTAAAAATAATAATTTTAAATGTTTTTACTTTATATTCTAGAAGTATTTATAAAAATGGTCAATAATCACTTAATCTTTAAATATCAGTTATGCATTTTCTAAAAAGCATTTTAAAGAACGCCTTGTACATGTGTCTGTAGAAAGATTTGTCAGAACTCTAATTAATGAAACTAGCACATAGTATTTTGACAATTCATCTGTGTAAGGCACCAGAATGCATGCCTGCACTCCTCTGATCCATTTGTCAAAAAGTTAACAAAATGCATGAAAAAAGACTAGTGCCATTTCTATCTTTTGTGTTTCTGAGCTAAGTCATGGCTTTATGTCACACTTTTCTTTTTCTCATCACTTTACAGTGGATTAATTTGTATTTGGCTTGTAGAAAAATACAGAAAAATATTTCTATCTCAGTTCTTCCCCCCACATCCCCACATGTCCTCTACTACCTTTTGGGTAAGAACTTTCCTATTGTTAATGTTATTTTACTGGATTATAGTATAAACATATTTAGATAGGAAAACACTTTTATCTCAGATCTATATAACAATGACATTGGGTTTCCCTAATACATAACTTTGCATTGGAACAAATAGAATTTTAAAACTACAAATAAAAATATGTCTCTACTTTCAAGTACCATTCCAAATATATGGTTTTCTAAAAAGCAGACTCGAGTGCAGACATTGTTAAAACTACAATAAGCATCAAAACACTGGTGAAGAGTACAAATGACAGATGCTTTGCCTGAAGCTAGGCTGAATGAGAGGCAAGGTTGATCTGAAAGAAGCAACAAATGTGAGGAAAAAAATACAGTATTCAACCTTAATATTCTTCTTGAAGGCTGGATACATAAAGAATCATTGTTTGATCAGAAAATCAATGTTTCTGTGCCATTTTGTTTGGCAAAATGTGGGATCTTGGTTGGAAGAAAATGGACACTGTTATCAGGAACTGTCCTTGAACCATGGAAAGAGAGCGAAGGAAGAAGAACGGTGGAGAAAAGGCAATGAAGCAAGAAGATAAAGCAGAGCAAAGTAGAGAAAAACAGGATGTGGGGGGTACTGGGCGAGTTAGATGCCAGCCAATCATGTAGTAGATACAGGCGTGTGAACAGCGTGTGGGCTATCGCATGTATCCAATCAGCATTGTTGGTGTGCGTGATCAGTGAAGCTTGCTCTGTATAACCAAGGGATGTACCGGTAATAAAGGTCTTCACTTTATAACTCCCATGGAGTTGCCGAAGTCCATTCTTCCCCAGCAGCAGAAGAAGGGTGACACAACTAAACTTGAATTTTAAACCATGTTTCTGCAAAATGTAAGCTGTATAGCTACAGATAAAAGTATTGATGAAGAATTGCATCGATCAGCTACATTCTATGCATGAACAAGTATTTACTTAGTTACAATGAGTTGATATTGGTAGTTGAACACAGCTGTCTAATAGCTTTTTTCCTCCTAAGGAGGAGCCTTATCCTATCTTGTAGTATGTTTAAGAGTGAGTGCTACATAGATTTCTGACTACAAAAAAACCCATCTGTAAATATAGTATACCTGGAAGTGGGTAATTTTTCTGTGTGCTATGATGACAAGCCCATTTTCATTGATTCAATTACACAGTACATTGAAAATAACAAAAATTATATAGAATCTTGTATTTTCTACTTCTTTGGAGAGAAAAGTATCTATGCTCTGATAGAAATGTGTCAACTACTCCTCAAAATCATGCAGAACTTATTAAATTTGATTTCACTGAACTTTAGATATGTTGTAAATATGGAGATGTAAGGTAAATGCCAAATTATCTTTAAGAGATATGCTATTACTTTTTGCTGCTACAATCCCAAAACCAAGAGAGCATCAAAGTGACATCTAAATTCTATTGCAATACCAATACTAAGAATTATGAATATATATTTTAATGCCCTTAACATTCTGTGATGTGAATTTAAATTTTTGATACCTAACAGACTAACTAAAAATAATCTAACAGTACTGTACTGAAAATTTAGCACTCCAGAACAGAAAGAAGATTCTTATCAATACATTGTACTGTACAGATAAGGTACACAAATGGGAGACACTGCACCATAGTTGCAGGCATGGCTGAGTAGACTGTTATCTATTTGTACAGCTGCATCTATATTCCCTTACTTAGTAAATAGAGCCATATTACTTACTAATTAGGTTCATATCTATGCACATGTACATCACTTAACTACTTCATGGATTATGTATTCATTTTCTTTAGAATACTCCTGCAGGTTTTGGCACCAAAGCCAACTAACCTATTTAACTAACAAGACTTGTCCAGTCCATAAAGTACAATTTATTCAGTTACAGAAAAGACAGCACTGCAGTTCACATGGAGATTAAAGAACAGGTGATTTTGTCTATCGTGTGAATCTCTGTTAAGGTTTTATTTTAAGAAGATTGCAGAACTGCCTCAAACTATAAAAGGGTTTTGTGTAGAGATGCAAAACAGAAAACTAACAACTACAATTACTTAATAACCATGAACTTCTGTTCTCACAAGAAGATGATCTTTCCACATCTAATTGTGTATTTGATACCAGCTGTTCATTTCTTCTGCATTTAAAGTTTCTGACTTGACTACATGAATGTAGTCAGGGAGAATTGCAGAGAAGGCGTTGCATTGCTGCCTGTTCTTTTTGTGAGAAGAAGTTCTCCGAGTGGAAAATTACTATTTTGAATGGATACTAGCAGTGTTTGCCAAGTACTTAAAGGAAACAATTCTGCCCATGGCATTCACAGAGTATGGTAAATTAAGAATGCATTTTTTTGCATATATTCTCCTATATATTCTACACAGGTTTTTATTAATTTATAACTTTCTCTAATGTTTGTTGGTTTGGACCAAAACTAGCTATGTATGTCCTAAGCTATGAGATGAATTTGGTGTTGCTAGGTCTTTAAGTTAGCAGAAGTTTTATGTAAACTTCAAAAGAACAGATTCAGGTGGTTTTTAGTACCTTTTATGTTGAGTGATTTTGAAAAACAATTCTTTAGTTAAAGGAAATTCAACTTTTTTTTTTTTTTAACATACAAATAAATACATGAGTCAATGCAAAACAGAGTTTGAAGGCCAATCAGCAACAGAATTTCACTATTTCAAATTAGCTGAAAATTTTGTCCACAGTTTGAATTAAAATACATTATGCACAGTTACTAAATGTCTCAGTCCATGCTTAGGACAACACTAGACTCCACTTTAGGTTCCACAATTTTTCTGTTACTACCATGTAGTACTAAAACTGGACAAATGTAAAATATCCATTTGTATTTAAAATTCATGGAAGCTCACAAAATCCAGTAGTGCAGCTAAGATGAGCTTATTAAGATTTCTATTTGTTCTGTCCCCATTTTTTTTCAGCTACTCTTCACCATTACAAGCAGATGGGCATTGGCAATAGTGTATGTAGATTAGGATAGTCAGACTTCCAGTGGCACTACAGAGCAAAGTAGAATAGCTGGGCTGCCATTTGATGATTCAAAAAAATGTGTGAAAAATTATTACTAAAACAGGACTCAAACTCTACATATGCAAAACCATCCACATTTATGGAGTTTCTCCATCTTGTAACTCAAGTAATCTAATTTTCTTCCTGATAACAGCGTCTGTAACTATTATATTTACAAAAGAATTTCCATTAACCTGAGCCCTTGTAAGCCATTGGACCTATTTCCATTGACTTCAAGTTTGAATTATGACAATGAACACTTAATATGAAATTTTGTAGCCAAAATAATAAAATGGGAAAAAAAGAAAGAAATCAAGATTTTACTTGTATCATGTTCACCATTCTTTCATATGGAAAAGTATCAGATGAGTTGAGATTGTACTAGCAAGCAATATAAAATTTTAGAAAATTCAACTTGATATATTAACAGAGGATTCATATTTATATTCTACCATCAACAAATAAAGTGTTTATCTTTTATTTATAAAGTCAAATGCAAAGATGAAACTCAACTTTCAAATTCTAAACATTTTTTTGGTGCTGTACTATGTTATCTCTCTACACAATATTCCAGGAGTATGCAAAAGTCCCCTGTGGGCTAAGTACTGTGCATGCACTTAGAAAAAGTCAGTTTCTACTATAAGGGGTTACAATCAAAATATGCAAGTTGTAAGCAGACAAAGGATGGTGAAAGGAAACAAAGCACAGAGAGAAGTTAATGGCCAAGAGTGCAGAGAACAGATTCTCATGACCCAGGCTCTAAGCAAAAATGTGAGTTTATATTCCATGTAGGAATGCGATCTTACTTTGTGTGTGTGCATTTATGCAGATCCTGCAGTGATTAAAATTGTAGATAACCACTGACAAATTGAAAATATAATGGCAGTATTGATTAGAAATATGGAACACTAAACTGTGTGAAGAATAAGGCAAATGCAGCCTTTCTCATTTTCAATTTTAGACATCAGGTTAGCCACTGATTTAAACTAGTGTCATCCCAGAAATGAAAAAGACGTTTATTAATGATCATATATGCAAAATGTTATTTTAGTGTAACATCCCACATTATTTGAATATATACGTACTTCACATGCCTTGTTTTACTGTCATAGAATCTGCCTGCAGCCTAGCTGAAACACTCAGAGAAAATGACTGTTGCTCTGTACATTGGTATTTCAGGTCATATGTCATTTGTTTAGATGGAAGAGGTTGCTAATTAAGCAATAACAATTAAGGCATGGGGCATTTCCTGTAGATTAATGACCAACTAGGAGGAGCTGTGCCAAAGGTCCATTAACCCCAGTCAGCTACTCACTGTGATGGAACAGATTTCTTTGAAGAATATTAATGTTCTAAAATAACAAGGATGACTCTGGACATAATATAAATGTATACAAGAATGAACCAAACTAAGTACATTACGATGATTTGTGTAGTGATTTCTACGCCTTTTCTATTTTCTGGGTAACAGAGGAAAATAGATACCAAGAAAATGATACATTCAAGGAATATTAAATGTCATTAAGTGCTCAAGACTCTCTAAACTGCTCTCTTCAGACCCTCTTCTTGTATGATTGCTTCTCTGTTGACCATATGCAACTCTGGTTATCATCATAAATATTGGAAACTTAGCAAAAATGGGTGCCTACTAGTGTTCTCTGTAAAAGGTCTAGACTTAAGAGCATACAAGGAAGTACTTCATTGCATTTTTTGTACTCTATGGTTCTTGATGGGCAGTGATCTGTGAAAGTCCTATCTGATTTGCCAGATCTCCTCTCCAGAGATAAGGAAGGAGGGTGCAGCCCTGGACTATGAAGCTTTTCAGCATTTTCCATAACCTTTGCAGTACAACATTTCTAAAGGGATCTAGATGAAAACAGTAGTACTTAAGACTAGCCTGTTTGCCAATTATTGTTTTCTCAAATTATAATGGTTTACCTTTTTATTATCCCTGCAAGACATTCTTTGCTTTCCTTCACACAGCAAATTCATCTCTGCACCAACCGTTTGCTCCTTAATTTAAAATGTATCCACAAATAACACTCAGCAGAATACAGTAGGGAGAAACCCAGAAGGCAAGGTAGAAACTTGCTAAGCAGATGTGTGCAAATGGTCCATTGCTTTTTTCCTTCCACAAGTAACTTATTGCTTCAGGCTGTCATCCACAAACACCTTTTTCTCAACCCTCCTTCCCTCATCCGCTAGTGGTTTTCACCTCTTTAAATACATTGATTCAAATAAGTAGGTTAGCTATGAAGCCATCATATCAGTTTTCTATCATCAGGGTGAAATAAGCAGCCATACTCAAGAATATTTCTAACTAAATAAACTTCACTAAGGAAAAAGAAATTTACTGTAAAATTCCTTTCTGAAAATCATATGAGTATTCATGGCTCTTTATTATATTTCTCCTAATAGTTCAAAAATTTGATTGCTACCCTAACTTTTGCTCATAGTGTACAAGATCATATATAGAAACTTTGAAAAATATCAGAAGATATGAAAGAGCAGCAATAGATGAAAAAAGATTTTTGGTTTAATGGAAAAATATTTGGAAATGCAATATTTAATTGTAGTGTTTGGAATTTGACCAAGTCTTTTACCACAGTAGCAGAATAAAATAGAAATATCCCTTTATCATCTGGAAGAGTTTGCTCTGGTCATAGTCTGAGAATTACTTCCCTAAGTAATTTGAAAAGCTCAGCTGACTAAAAAGGTCACCTTTAGTCTCAGTGCAAACTTGCTTAATTGCAGAACCAGCTTTCTAGCATGGGAAGAGTAGTAAGTTAAGAAAATCATTACAGATACAAGGGATTAAGATTTTAAAAATAACCTACTTTTTACTTATAAACATTTTTTTCCACATTTCTGATTTTCCATACTTTCAGTCATTTTATTTTAATAATGAGTAAAGAAATGTCTAAAATTGTTCTGAAGCATCTGAATTTGCTTGTAGAAGTAAAATACTCCCATGGTAATGTGAATCTCCATAACATGTCTGTAATCCAGAAGCCTGCATTTTTGCACTGCCTAAATTATTACATAACAGATGCTAAGGCTCATCTGAAATTACTAAGAGCAATCAAAGTAATACAATATAAATGTTAAAGAAGTCCAGGGAATTTCATCGGAAAGAACCAGTACCTGAAGTCTTCCTTTTCACTCTTTCCTGTGTTCTCTTTGTAATTCCCCTTCTTTTCTCATGGTTTTTCTTTAGTGTTTTTGGGTCATTTAAAATGATGGGAACATTAATAAAACACTTCTCGAGCTTAAAGACAGATCATATTTTCTCTCTAATATAGTATTCGTTTGTTATCCTGGGAGTTCTATTAGTGTTGCTCATTGAATGCATTTTTCAAAGTGATGAGAATGAGGAAAGCAACTGTAGAAATTATAAAGTCTTCTCTCATAATACTTTAAAACAGAAGCTAAAGTTTCCACAGAGATCAGGACTACATTATGCTTGGTGGAACTAGTTAGAAAAGTACCTTTCTGAACTTAAAGGATGTTAAAAATCTTAAGTTTTTCTAGGCCATAGGGAATGAGCAAAGCTCAAAAAAAGGATGCTATGGAATACTGGAAATGACTGCAAGAATAAGAAAAATCTGTATTAACACCAGGAAGATTCTGCAAAGCATGAAAATAAAGGTGAATTATGTTCGGATTATTATTGTGTGCTAAAGTTTCAGATGCTTCTGTCTAGAGAATTTAATAAATATAAAATGAAATAATTTAAATAAAACTTTCTGACAGTGCACCAAGGGCAGTAGAAATCCTGACCTCTCTATTTTGGACATGAACATTTATGAAAATCCACTAAGTGACAGTGCATAAAGTATGCCATATAATATTCCAGCTGAATAAAATGAGGAACTATTTAAATATCACTTGCTGATTCATCTGAATTTTTCAAGCTCCTTTCAGAAAGAGAGGCAGTTGAGAAGATTGGTTTTATTTTATGTAATCCTCTATCACTTTAGCAATATAACACAGGAAAGAAAAAAAATAAACAACAAAAAAACCTACACCAAAAAAAACCCACAAACAAACAGGAAAAGAAAGAACTTCAGATGAATCCTTTCCCAAATACCAGTCTTCAACTGGATATTCAGCATTACACAAAATCACAAACACCAAGTAATTCTTTGGGCCTGATCCTGGTAGTCATCTGTGCCACCATAAATCCTGAAAAAATGCACCAGGAAAAAGGCTGTCTCAAAGCAAAACAGATAATCATCTCTATTGCATTAATTTTGTTTTGCCAATTATAGCTGTGTCAGAGAGAAGAAAACACATTCACTGATTTTCTGTATACAATTTCACTATTCTTTATGGTTGATTATTCAGCCTGGCAGCGATCTCTATCAGTTTTCTAGAATATTCTCACAATCACACTGTAGACAAGAATCTAACTTGTTCAATACTAATTATTTTTCTGGGAAAAAAGCATTGAGAACTTTTTGCTCAGAAAGTGCAGTTTCACCCGAAGAAGAATTTATGTGGGAGAAAAGAAAATAGTTGAAAAACACCATTTGTCTGCATTTGAATTTGGTTTTCCTTTATTTCTAATTTATATTATGTTTTCTATAATATTTTAGATTTATTAGAATATGATTATTGGAACTTATTAATGGAAGACCATTTGTTGTTATCAAAATTATATATTTCACTGTTTCTACAACTGAATTTTGTTTTTTTGGAATATAATATCTTTTCCTCAGGACAGAAAGCTCTTCCAGACAGAGATATTAAATACCAAAGGGAAACTTAAGTCAATTTACCATAGTTACTGAACTATCAGTTAATCCAATACATTCAATGAATCCAAAACATTCAAATATCTAACCCATAGATGCTAAGGAAAATATATCAATTTCTTCAAGTTTAGTTATATGTGGCTGCCTTGAGGTTCACAGCCATATTAAAATAAAGTCTTTCTTCTTTTACTTTCAGATCCATATTCTCTAAATCAAAAGATGGTTACTGACTGGTATTTTAGGCTTCTTTACAACATATATAAGAAGCCTGACAGACTGTTCATCTTTACATTTTCAATTTTGAGGACTACTTTATTTAGCCCCCTAAGATGCAGTGATCTGTGGCAGCTCTGTGGGTTTTCAGAGCTGGCCACATAATACTGATGCTGCTGGTCTGAGTATTTTTCAAAGGAATATTTAAAAAAATAATAATTTCACTGTCACACCCTGTTCAGAGCAGTACTTCTAGATCCTCATTTAGAGAGAATGATGGTGACTTGGTACATTACTGTTTCATCTTAACACTAGTTAGATGGAAGAGGTTAGTAATTATACAATAGCAATTAAGACACGGGGCTTTTCCTGGAGATTAATAACCAGCTAGCAGGAATTGTGCGCAAGGCTTTTAACCCCAGCCAGTCACTCACTGCATTGCAGCAGAATCAGATGGCATTCTCCGAAGGATATTGCTTTTCAGAGTAACAAACATAGGTCTGCATATGTATGCAGGGCTATTTTGCTCACCTGCAGGGTATGTCTAGTAGCAGATAATGAAGATATGAAGTAAGTAATGAAAGGCAGATACAGACAGAACAGAAATAATACCCTCAATACCCTCCCCCAGTAGAGCTAAGTATAGAAAAAACAGTCAAATGCTCTAACGTGGATTTCAGCTGCTTTCATTTCTTTTAGAGATAGGATCAGATCTTTCACTGAATTAAATCACACGCCACAGACACCTAAATAGCATTGTAAATCAGAACTAGCTTGGCTATTTGCAGGGTGTCCCCCACTCATAACCATTTATTATGTGCTGGTTTAGGTCTTGAATGCATTATGGTGTGAGAAACTGCTTGCTTTCTTCATGAAGCTGAAGAAGCCTCTCCCTAGCTCACATCCCACATCACTGGAAAGTGGAAAGAGGAACCTACCTGCAGAGACAATCTTCTTACCTTCTACAAAATTGCTCAGCAAACTACTCCATGTAGGTTCTTCAAAAAGACAGTTATTGAAACTCATTTACCATTGCTGCTTACACATCCAAACTGAGCCACAACAAACATCTGAGCATTTCCTGGCTGTCAAGGTGCCTTATTCACCTTCCTCCCCTGGTCTGGGTCATGGCCCTTCACTCCAATTAGTAATAATTTCATTTCCTCTTCTATCTTTCTTTTTTACTTTTTTTTTTTTTCAGTCAGTCTGACCTGTGGTTGCAAAATAAATCATCTGTACTGTGGAGGGACAAGGTTGAGGCTTTATGATGGACTACCCTGAGGCACTAGCAAGAGTTGTCCAGGTGACTTGCTGCTGTTAGGCATGAGAGGAAAATGGAGTGGTGCTTCTTCAAGGTTAAAAAAAATGAATGTAGAGTTTCTGAATGTCCAACACATTAACTACTAGACCAGTCAAGACTCCCTTATTTGGGTTTTGATGTCACTGTTGGAAGTGAGGACTTGACAAAACTGCCAACTGTCAACAACTCCTGGTTCCTGCATCCTAGGGCAGCAGAGAGAGACAGACAACATCTGTGCTGTGCAAAGCTGCTGCTGTTGTCGGGTGTCCTCTCTGATGCCTTGGCAGGAGGACATCCTTGAACACTAGGCATCAGTCCTGTGCTCCAAATAGCATCTTGGTCGTGCCATTCTTTTTTGTAGCTTATGGTGGTGCAATAACATGACATGGCTCACTAGGTGAGTAACTGGGTCAGAACAGGAGAGTGCTGCTATCTTTAAATGTCATAATCTTGTTGGAGGAAGCTGCTGGAAGTCTCTTTCTCCCTCCCCCACAGTCCAGTCCCCTGACCAGTAATGAGCAGTTTACTTAGTGTGAGGCAGAAAAGTAAAGCCCACAGAGCATTTGCACCTGTGCACACACAGCCCACTCTCCTCTCCACACGCCACAGGCCGTGCCAGTGAAGGCATCAAAATGGCAAAGGCGGCCTCTGCAGACCTCCTTCCTGCCCAAAACTGGAGCAGCAATTTATGGCTGCCAGTTTTCCTTTTAGCTACCCTGAGAAGATCCTGCCTGCTGAGGAGCAATTGCGATGAACCATGGCTCGCTCCACAGCTGTTCTGGCTGCTCTTTTCACCATATGGGCATGATGCCTCTGCTTTTATTAATCTGGAGGGCCAGGCTGGCCACTGCCCATTACTGATTTTACCATGGGTTATGCTGATCTCCCTTTTAACAGTTTTTTTTGCTGTGGACCAGATTGCCCTGCTACTTGAAGTTGTTTCTGGAGGCCATCCTGACATCTTGATTGTCACCGCTGCGATGTGCTGTCAGGGTAATGAAGTGTGCTGTGAGGTGACCTGCTGCCACTCCATTATGCAGCCCCACATCCCAGCCAGCAGCATCTGCACTTGCTGTCATGGGGGAGAAGGGAAGAGCAGGGAGAGAGGCCTGAAGCTGGGGGCAGAGGTGCAGCCGATGGGCACACAGCTGCTGATAGCTGAGGGAATGGGGCTTCGGTCCTGGGGGGGAAGCAGAGCTGGCATGGAAGGAAGGGCCCCCTGAGGCCTGGCCTAAGGGAGTGAGCAACAGCTGCTGTGGCCCCGGGGAGGTGGAGGAGCAGGGCTGAGAGCTGTGGGGACAGGTGCCCAGGGGAACAGCTGCCAAAGACTGGATGGGAAACAGGGCTCCAGGCACGTGGCACAGGCCTGGAGTCTGGGAATGGGAATGAGTGTGGCCTGCAGAGGGCTGCGCAGGACGGGGAGAGGGTCCCACGGTGGCAGGAAGGTGCCAGCTGCTGAAGATGAGCAGAGGCTGGGGAAGTAGTGAAAGGCAGAGGCTGGGTCTGGAGGAGTGGCAGAGGAAAAAACATCGTGGCTCCAAGCCAGGGCAGAGGGCAGAGGCCTGGGAAAGAAAGGGACGTGCCGTTCAGCAGGGGCCAGAGGCTCCATTAGGCAAAGCTAGACAGCTGCTGAGGGTGTGGGAGAGGCATCAGAAGCCAAACCAGAGTCCTGGGAACATGGGAAAACAGCTGAAGTATGATGGATGGAATGGCAAAGCTGAAAACATAGGATCTGGGGGAATGACAGAGGGCACAGCTGCTGCAGGACAGATGCAGGAGGAGAAGAGTCAAAAGCCATAACCAAAGGGAAAGGAGCCAGCAACAACCACTGATGGAAGAGAAAAAAGGACTGAGAGTAATAGAGTATTATAGAATCACAGAATGTATTGGGTTGGAAGGGACCTCCAAAGGTCATCTAGTCCAATCCCCCTGCAATAAGCAGGGATATATCGAACTAGGCCAGGCTGCTCAGAGCCTCATCAAGACTGGTCTTGAATGTCTCCAGGGACAGAGCTTCCACCACTTCTCTGGGCAACCTATTCAACTGATCTATCATCCTTTATGTTTGTTTAAGTTACACTGTTTTTCCTTCATAAGTACTATCCAGGCAGCCCACAGCTGGGAATACACACGCTGTCAGCTTCTACAGACAGCAAGCACTGGCTGCAGGTGCTGGAAACCTGGATGCCACAGCAGTTGCAGCATCTAGCCCTCATGGTTGCTGCCTGGATGAAAAAGGTCTCCCATCCTCCCAGATCAGCTGTGCAAATCACAGCACTTTCAGTCAGCCATAGTCTGGTGTAGAACTGGTGAAATTACACCTGGATATTACACCTCCATTCTGCAGGCAGAATGAGTGTAGCTACACCCCCAAAATGCCATTGTTATTCATGGTAAAGTTGGTGCACAGTTTTCTGGCACAGGGCTTCAATACTTTTTTCTTGTACAGGGCTTCAAAGATTTCACCTTCCAAAGCACCACCCTGAGGTTAACCCATGTTCGGGGTAGAATGTGGTCTCGCCAGTTGGTGCCTGGGAACTTCAGTTTGGGGCAATGGCAGTGGCCTCAGCACCTGTCACCAAGCCATTTTCTTCCAAACAGCAGGCCTCAGATCCTGAAACAGCAATTCAGGAAAGGGGATCTTTGCAGAGGGAAAGTACAGTCATAGATCAGGTCTCCTATGTGTCCAGCTTCATCTTGTCACTGAGGTTTGGAGCTGGTGGTAGGACGCATGCTTGTAGTGACATAAAAAAACTGTGAAAGGGGAAAGAGCTTTCTCATTTAGACTCATACATGGTAGATACTGCCATGGATACCAGTGTTGCTAAGCATGCTGCTTCCTAGGGAAATCTATGCTTGTGGAAGCACAGGCTTGTGGGAATACTTTAATTTAAAGATAATACCAATGCACCTTGTGGGAAGACATATAACACTAAGGCCCATCCTGGATACTGCAGAGATGCAAAAAGCTCAGCTACATCTACTTCAAGTCAATGATTTATTTTAATTACCAGAGGGAAATTGCAAGTGTAGACCAGGCTGTTATTAAGTATAGCTGAAACTGAAATTAATGGAGCTAGATCTATTTATTCAGGTGAGAATCTTGTCAATTATTTGTAATGTTATTTATTACTTTCCCTGTTTTACAGGTTTTTATATTAGTATTCTTCTATTATAGTCTTATTTGTAGTTTGTTACATACAAGTCCATACCTTTTCTTTCCACATCTTACAATTGTCCTTTTATACTCTCACTCTTCAGACATAAGTAACTCCTTTCTTTTTCCCTTTCCCAGTATTACCTTTTTAGCATATTTCCACTGCATTCTTAAATTCATTCTGTCCTTCTCCCACTTTTGTTCTCAGCCACATTTGCATCATGATGCCTTTTTTTTCACATACAATATGAAACTACAATGAAATAAGATTAAAAAAAAATAGGCTTATGATCAAAATAAAGAAGGATATGAAATTTTTGTGTGTATGGTAGAGCTATGCTCTTCTTTTCTTTGGTTGTCATTTAAGACCACTGACAAGAATAACTTCAATAAGTGAATACTTTTTTTGCCTTCTAGATGTCTGGCATTGAATTTATTTCCCCATAAAATAATTCTCCATGAGAATGACAACCCTAATCTCTACATAACTAATTCATTATTTTGTTCAGTTTTCAAAGGATATCATCAGTAATAAAAAGAAGGCATTGAAATTAGCAGCCACATTAAAAAGTACTGCCTTTTTTTTTTTTAAGGCACTGTAGCCACTTGCCCCTCTACTCCTAACACTCCTGTGCTGTCAGAGTTGTAATTTACTACTGATAGATGTGAGGCCATGCCTATGCACTGCTTCCTTTATTGTTTACATGACTTCTGCTGGTATACATAAAATTAATATTGAGAACAGAATGTTTGAATCACTGCTCATCATTGTATTCAGTAATTCACTTAGCAGCATTTAGCAGGTCTAGACAGCTAAAGTGAGCCATTATCATTGGAATACAGAGATTTCACATGTTTATTGTTATGTTGCTAAGGCTTTTTGATCAATGAACACAATTAAATACAAAATCTTTTCAGTAGAGCTCTAATACATTGTTATTTTCTTAAGTGGCATGTTCAAGACATGCAGATATTGAGGCCATGGATTAATATTTCCGTAGCATAACAATAGCAGTGTTCACTCACTATACTCTTTGTTTTACTACTTTGGCGTGTTTCACCTATTTGTCTAAACAAGGTTTAGCTCACTAAATGTTCTGCTATGATGGAAACAATTTTGTACTAATTTCAAGAAAAAAGCATTGATTGTGTGATATATCCTTTTTAGAGATATTTCTGTCTCAAGTCCTTCTGTTAGAAACTGGTATGAGAGACAAATTGTCAGAGTCTGAGATATAAAAAATAATCTTTAAAAATGGCATAAATATACCAAAATCTTTCTAACAAGTTGTCAGCTAACTCCTAACTCATTCAGATACTGTAAATATCTAAGTGTCTCTTTAACTATACTACTTAAATTCAAAATGAAAACCTGAGTATGTAATACTTTTAAAAGCAGGAAATAACCAGTTCTTTTTGGATGAGTAAGAGGCAGTCCCACAGGGGTGAGAAAAACTAATAAATGTAAAGATATACTAACAGTTATGTCATTGCTAGGTAATATAACAGAGCTCCAGGCTTATGTGTGAACTGTCAATAAGGTTCTCATTTCTTTATTACTTGCTGACTCCAGGACACTGTCAAAGCCCACACCATTTGGGACTATATTCTGATTTTAGTAAGTCAACTGAAACAAGGCAGACATACCATAGCTTAATATCCGTCTACATGTTCTGAAGAAAAGAAAACAAGTTTCTATTCTACTTTCTGATAGCTGCATGAGGAGAAGCTTACTTTTTTACTTGCCAGAAGCATTCATACATTTCAATTAAAAGTTATGTTGACATGAGTTGGCTAACATATGCCATATCAATCAGAAAATTATAGGCATAAAGATTTATTTAGGATTAACTGATTTGGAAACTTCAACAATTACATGTGAAAATGTGACATGCATGTATGTATATTTTGTTAGAATCTTGCCTTTCAGTGCAAATCACAAATGTTAAAGGAAATGACCATTCAACAGTTAATGGGACCTATGCAATATCACTCATGAAGCTTTACTAACAACAAAAGTGAAAACTCAAATGTCCTAACAATAAGTTTTAGAGACACTGACATAAACATGCTTATTGTGAAAAACATATGTAAATTATTTTCAAAACAAACTTATACAGGAGGGTCCCAACACTTTGGTGCTTTCTGGGTTTGGGGTTTTTTTTTTGTTTTGTTGTGGGTTTTTTTTGTTTGGGTTTTTTTTGTTTTTGTTTTTTGGTTGGTTGGTTTTTGTTTTTTGGTGGTGGTTTTGTTTTTTGGGGTTTTTTTTGGTGTGTGTGTGTGGGGTTGTTTGTTTTTTGTTTTGTTTTGTTTGTGGTTGTTGGTTTGGGTTTTTTTTCTTGTTTTATGACTACAGGGAAATAGGGAATAAACACATTACTGACACATTACTGTGACTTAATCTGTAAGGCCTATGAGGAATGGAGCTAGGGCTTTGCAGCTTGTACACACACTATGACATCTGTTGCTGCCTGTCCACTGAAAAATTATAATCTTTGGGAGATACAGGTCACTGCTGGCACTTTGAAATGTCTAGCTCCAGAAAAAGACCTCCTCACAAACACCGCATTGAAGTGTACATACCTTGCATATGACATCATCAGAAGAACATGTTCAATAATACACTAAGTTTCAAAGGATATTTTCTTCAATGTTATGCAACTGGAGCTAATACTTCAAGTAAAAAAAAGTAAAGGCTTTTACAGATTGCTTTCACACAGAAGAAAAATAGGTCCCTTTCATCCTTGTACATGTTCATGTTTATATGTCTTGATATGAGATGCACTTGCACATGTAGGAGTAACTTATTCTAAAGAGACTTTTACATATATATTAATATAATGTTATTAAAAAAAAACCCAACAGGGCACTGGGGGTAAATGCCCTAGCCATTGAATTATTGGTTCTGTGGGGATATAACTCTCTGTTTCTAAACCAAGATGAGGATCTCCCATGAAATTTCTGTTGCAATTGACATGTTTCTGTGGGAGTATTTTATTAAAATTCTTAATAATTTTCTAATGATGAATCACTTCATTAGAAAAAAAAAATCCATTTGGCTGAGCTATGTGTAAGCATATTTTGATCAGTAGGCACATTACAATAAATTTGTGCTTCAAAACAAAAGAATGCTTGATGGTTTCTGAAGTAGATTTTCTAATAGTGTAACACAGTAGTAGGGATCATCTACAGATTGTGTAAAGGATGTGAAAGCAAAAGTGACACATTGTTTTCTGTATTCTATACACCATATTTTCCTGAAAGCTGATTCCTTTTTCAGATTTTAAGAGAGACCTTTGGTATGAAAAAACATAAATAAACAAATTTTTTTCACCTTTAAACTCTTGGAATTTATATGATAGCTACTTTACTTTAAATTTCCTTCCCTTAAGAAATTACTAGATCAAAATTTTGGGCTGTATTATACAGAAATAGCATTAGATTATCACCATCTAAGCACATATTTGGTGGCTCCAGATCATCATAGCAGTCAAACGGCAAGACAATTAACTCAGGGTCACTGTTTCTTAAATCCAAATAAGATCCCAGAAGCTGTACACAACTTCTGCCTTTTTTCACCCCAGATGCTTTTACTGAAGAGCCCTGCAGTAGCTATGAAGAGCTATAACTTCGTTTACATGCATAAGGGCTCATTAAATTGCTGGATTGCAAGACCATATAAATTATTTATCCCTGTAGAGAAACGGGTTTTAGAATTCACAATTTAGAATAGGCTCTAATTCCCCTCTCATATATCGAGTCACCGATGTAATTAAAGGTTAAAGTAAAGAAGATCAAATGTTAAAAGGAGAAATGTGTTCCTTTTCTCCTGAGCTTAGGCATGCAATGCTCTGCCATGCTTCCTTTCTTCGTTAGCTGATGCTGAAGGACTTTGACTATCTTCCTCCTTAATTACCTCAGGTTAGAAACAGAGTTTAGGCCATGTTTTTATTATGTTTTCTGTGCTGAGGGATAGATCACTCCATTCTTTCTTTGGCAATGAGAAAAGTTAGAATAAAAGAAAATCCTTAACAACCCTTCTTCACTGAAAAGGTTGTTAAACAGTGGCAGAGGATGCCCAGGGAAAGTGGTGGAGTCACCGTTCCTGGAGGTATTTTAAAAACATGTAGATGTGGTGCTTAGGGACGTGGTTTAGTGCTGGGATTGGCAGTGTTAGGTTAATGGTTGGACTTGATGATCTTAAAGGTCTTTTTCAACCAAACTGATTCTATGATTGCTCTGCTTCCATGTGAAATGTTAGGTAAAGCACTGTTACAGCTAATGGAAATTCTATCATAAGGAGCTCCTCAGCTTCCTCTAGCTTCGGCCTCATGTTGGAATCACTTACCAGCTGAGCTAGGCTAACTGGTCTCCATATTGTCAAAGAACATAAAATCTTTACAGAGGAAAGCTTAATATATCTCCTCTTGAATTCTAATGACAGACAGTGTTTCCAAACCTTCAGTGATACCATTATATTCTTAATAGACTATAATCGACTTTTATCTCTTACAGAGAGGCAATCTGCAATTTATAAGCTACATCATTAGACCTTTTCTCATTGCTTTTATTTTCTTCTTGGTGATGTATAATGTGTTGCTAGTAAGGAAAATTGATTAATTCCTTAATTTTTGCCCTTGATTTTTTTGACTAATTTTGGTTTACTTCCTCAGCTATTTTAGTTCTAAGGAGGGAAAAACTCACCTGAAATCAAGCCTTAGCTTTCTTTGTTAATACATCAGTTGTACCTCTCTATGACTGAAGTAAGATAAAAGCAAAGTTAGCTTTTTGACCACAGGTCCAAATGTGAATGGCCTTCCAAATCACTTAGAGTGAAATTGTATTCTCTTTATCCGCTGATCATCACAGTCAATGAATTGCATTTCATGGAAAACCCAGGCAGCTGTCTATTTTGTAACCTCTGCAGAGCTGGTGAGGCTTCTCTGACGGCACATTTGAATCTCACTTCAAAGGACAAGAAACAACAACACCTGCATTACAGAGCGTGCATTAGAAAACACACACAGGTTGTTTTTATATGGAATCTGAACTTGGACACCCAAAATAGCTTCTGTAAGCAGCTTAATTTAAATATTTCCAACATAATTTGTATTCAGTTTTGTTATCAGCCTCACTTACAAGCCATGTGACCTCTATAATTCTGCATACAGATTTTTTTTAATGAGAATTAACAATTTTGAACAGATGAAATTTTGAACAAATTTTGAACAAATGGAATGGCTATTCCATTTGTGTCACTTTCTAGATACATTTTTAAGAAACTGTATCATATATATTTAATGAAGTGTATTCTGTGTCACATTAGGCAACATAACAACACACCATGTTAAAGCTATCTAAATCCCACACTGGGAGACAGCAGTAAAAAGATTTTAAATTAAATTACTCCTTAAGGTGGAAAGAGTCTACTTCTTCACACACAACTTCAAATGTTTCACTGTCAGTGAGAAAGAAAACATTAGAGGGAGTGGCCAAAGGCCAGAGACAGTGATCTGAAGGAGAAAAATAGGCAAAGAATAAATAAGCTGAATAAAGAAGAGTAAGCTGCTTCAATAGTAAACCCCTTAGTCAGGCCTTTGTAGAAAATATGGGCTGGGGGAAAACTGGGAAGGCTAAAGAGGCCCATGTCACTGGAAACTGAAAAGCACCACCACAAAGGAAAAGGAGGGATGGAAAAGGAGCTGTTTGTAAGGAACAGAAATGGGAAGACATAGAAGTAAGGGGAAAGGTAGGGCACTCAAGGAGTTTGTAAAGGAATAAAATATTTCCTATAAACCCTTCAAAACTGTAGAGGCCATCTGTAGTAATATAGGCCATCTAAAACCAATTATGATTGCTATGTATAGTTCCTTATCTTTATCACTGTGTTAAATACCATTCAATAAGGAATATGAGTAATTCTGACTTAGTATAAGAATGAAATATGCGAGGGAGGAAATTTTATTGGAATGAGGTTCAACATCAAAAAAGAATCAGCAATGCAAATCAGACGATGTGATAACTGGGGAATGCTAAAAGGAAACTGCATGAGGATCTCAGACATCCTGTCATTTCTAGAAAATGTGATCAACAGAAGACGAGTATTATATTCATTAAAAAAAAAAGAGAGAGAGAAAAAAGAATTGTAGATAGTAACAGGTATATGTTGTTAAATTGAAATGGCACGTTAAGTAAAAGTGAAGTAGGATGTAACATTCTGTAATGAAATGAGTGCAGCTGACAGTCACAGAGATATCAACAGCAGATTGTAGAAGTACTGAAGAGAGGATTATATAGTATTTTTTGGCACACTGTTGTGAACAGAATCGATAGGAAGCATATAGTCATAGTCCAGTAGCGACTTAGCAAGACATTTCAACACGTTTACACTGATCTGAAGGTCCTTAGTGATAGTGTAATGAAACCTACACCAGTTCATATGGTATCTTCCTAGCACATGAAATTTATGGCAGACAAAATCCAAGCTGTATCATTAGATTAACACAAATTGGAACCAGAGATACTGGTCTTACAGTATGTATACAGCTTACTGTCTTTCAAAATGTAGTTGTTCAATTCAGATTAAAACATCACCTTTACATAGGTTCATACTTCACATGGAGCACAGCTAAAACTAATTATTTTGCAGTTTAGACTGAAATGAGGGCAAGTTCATCTGTTATGATGGACTTGTATCCTGATAGAAGGATCTGTTTGGTTGCTCTGATCCACAAATTCAGAAGTCTGAACCATGCTATTTGGAAAAATAAGGCTTGAGGATATGGAAAGTTATTGGACTTGCCCCTTTTGGGTTGACTTATTCGATTCCTAAACCAACAAAAATATAGAACACAAGACTAAGCAAAAGGAGCATAAACAAGACAAATGAGAAAATAAAACTGATGCCTATAGGTAGAAGAAGAGAAAGAAATGAGTGGGGGAAGCCTCTTTAGTTTTTTGATAGCCAAATAGGCATAAAGCAGAACAACCTTTGCCAATTCAGAGATTAAGTTGCAGGGTATCCTTTAAGAAAGTGTTACCCTACAGCCCAACCTGGAAAGATAAGATAAATTCAGTTATCAAATCATACAATCATAAAATCTGACCTTAGCATTGCTGTCAAATACTAGTTCTTTGTCAATACATAAATATAATGTGAAAGCACCTGTTCTGAGTAAACCAATATATAGTCCAACTGCATCCCGCTGCTTTACTACTATTTTTTTCACATGCTCCAGACTGGCCATATGGCCATATAATTTCCTCAGGATGGCTACTCATCAAAATGGTCAGTTCGTAGGTCCTACCCCTTGGAGAGCTCTTGTGCTCTATTTCCAGCAATCTCATCTCTTACAGAAGCATGAATTCTATTTTGCTGCTTTTAAGAGTACATGACTGGTAGATTTCCTTCATTTTCTTTGGCTTCTATATTGATCTTTAATCAATGAGCTTAAAATCCTCTTTTACTTTGTCATTCAGAAGTCCAGTGTATCTCCATAACAAGAGGTAGATACTACTTTTTTTCATACATCTCCTTATACAAATTTTTATCTTTTTTATAGTACAAACATATTCTATTCATTGAGAAAACCCTCACAAGGTAAAGTTCTTGTTTCAATTTCACATGTATGGTATAAGAATTCTCCTTAGAATGTTCTATATTATGGATAATCTCTATAATTCTTTCATATGGAAACTTTTGAATACACTCTTTCTCTTTAAGTGGAACAAAAAGCCTTAGCTTAACTGGGGTTTTTTTGGTGGAAAATTGTAATGGAGCTGCCCCTGCAAGATATATATCTAACAGAGTCATGTAGAATTTCTTATTCTGTTGTTATTTTATTAAGAAGAAATTATTCTCAAAAAAATAAACAGAGCTTCATTCAAAGAAAAATATTCTGGCTTGTCAAAAAAAAGCAGTGCAGGGAAATAATGTTTCTGCATGGAGGACACAAATCAACAAGGTCTTTGTGAAAAAATCTAAAACCTCAGATCTTATGCCTAGATCTAAGCAGGATACTGAAGAATAAAAAATGCATCCACATT
This sequence comes from Megaceryle torquata, assembly GCA_024611175.1. NCBI lineage: Eukaryota > Metazoa > Chordata > Aves > Coraciiformes > Cerylidae > Megaceryle > Megaceryle torquata. Next base: position 18,269 of record JANIJG010017714.1, on the reverse strand, counting down.
CCCTCAACAAACTAGATAACATCTACTTATTCTCTCTTTCTTTCACAGACATGTACCAGGAGTAATAAAAATACAAAGAACATTTAAGACAGCTTTCAAGCATTTGTGATCACGACGAGCAAAAATGATGACAAATTGCTTTTATCACTATTTGGCACAAGAGAGCTCTCATGCATCAGAATGAATGAAATCACACCAGCAATTCCACAAATAAATCATGTGAATGGCAAAATTCTCACGGACTTAAGTGCAATGAAATTTTATACTAAAATTACATAAAAATTTATACTATATTTAGTACAGAACCCACTAACCCATTAATACTTTGAATGAATGCATTGCAAGTACAGTATATACCATAAGCTAAAAATCCATGCAAATACAGCATATACCACAAGCTAACAGTCCACCAGGCTTACTTCAGGCACAGAGGGAGTAAATATGACCTCTCAAGAGGACTTAGGAAAAAAAAAAAATACCTAGGCATACTTAAAAATTTTGACAGTTATGCTGTTCAAGTCAGGTAGCTCATGAAAGATTTTTATATAATAAAATTTCTAAAAATGCAATTAAATTATATTTTGCCCAAGAATAACCTATTCCTTCTTAACATCTTTGTGTAGGCATTAGAGCAAATAAACCCAAAGCTGTTAGTATCTTTACAAGAGAAAGTAGTTCCAGGCAGAAATTGTGTATAATACATCCGCTGACATTTAAAGACTGAATTGAAAAAATCAAATTCAATCCACAAATATAAGAACTACAGGACTGAGATATCTGAAGGTTAGCACATTATTATCAATTAATGCTTAAGTATAAAGCCTTTAGGATTTTATTATATCTCAGGTTGATCCTTAAATGAAATTTCACTGTGTAATTCATTACTCAGTGGAGCTGAGAAGAGGACACAGAGTCTGTGCTGAGTTAAAGTAATCAGAGATTTCTGTATTTCATTGTTGATGTGTGATTTAAACATTCAATAATTTGGAATATTCTTGAACAAATTTACAAAATCTCTAGATCAGAATTCAAATTTCCAAATCTAATGACCATTCTACTGTCCTTTTCGCAGCTTGAAATCTACACGTATTCTGAAGGCTTTTAAAGGAGACAAAAGGAAATCCTAAATAAGCATATAATCTTGTCTCTCTCACTGCCATGGTTTACTTAATCATTGGCAAATTTCTATTGATTAATAGTGTTTGCTAAAAACTGTTCTATTACAAGAGTGCAGAAATAACTTGATACAGTCCCACATACTCCAGACATTTCTTCATAAGCAAGCAATTTTGGTAGAATAAAAATGCAAGTCTTTTCCCCAGAAGAAAAGAAGAAGAAGAAAAAAAAAAAGCTGTTTTAACATTTGCTGAAATAGAATTGCCCTACAGTGTACCTTGCAAAATAGATTAAATAGAGAGGAAAAATTACTTTCATACATTTTTCCCCTAAAGAAATTATATATTTTATACTATTCTAAGGAAACTGAATCTCTAGTCTCTTGTTCAAGACCATTATTGAAAATAGCTGATCTTATTATACTTTGAAGTACTTACAAAGGTAGCAACAGACTTTTGGCACATACAAATCTTATTAGTGCTTAAAAAAATACAATATTTGGATTTCTGGAATGTAACATTTTGAGAGAGATTAGTAGATGTCTCAAAGTAAGAGTGATGTTTTGTGCAGGAATGGTATATGAGATACAATATAAAATATTTTATTAAATATGTATGCTACCTATAGTGGCAGCATACACAGATATGAAAAGGAAAGACAAAGGAAAGGAGCGTGATTCCTATGTAATATAATCTGGCAATGGACTACAGAAGAGATGGTATCTTATTTTTTAATATATTCTACTATAATTTAACAATAGCAACCACAGACACAAAAGACAGTTTGTCAGAAAATTCCTATAGACGTCATGAGCAGTAAGAACACTCTGCTTTTGAAGAAAACCTACATCTATTTACTCTGCACCTAGGAAACCTAATAAAATCTCATTATGTTTATGGCTATTTCCATTTAAAAATATGTTTTAGTACATGTGTAAACTATAACAAAGATAATATTACTCTGACCCCCAGAAGAGGGGCCAGAGTAATATAATATTCTTCAAACCTAAGGACTTCATACTTCCTCACCATTTAGTGAAATTAAAATGTCAAAATAGAAATATTCTGAAGATAAAATAAACATTTTAGCATCATTCTATTAAGTAATACAGTATTTCAAACTCCAGTAATCTGTTTAATATTTTAGAATGACTGGTCCATTTATATTGTTCTTTCATATTTTCCATTCACATTTAAACATTTACTTTTATTATAGCTAATACTTAACCATTTCCTCCTTTAATTAGGAGTTTACATGTTTGGTACATTTGCTCACAGATTTAAAGGTCTGAATTCTCCCTGCTCCTTTCTGCAATCATAGACTTTCTGACATTTCATTTAGTCAAAGTGCTTTGCTCTCTAAAAACCCCTTATCATTCTACTTAAAATCAAACTGAAATTGAGAACATTGGGTTAGCACTGCAGATTGCTCAGTCTGGGATTTTGTCTGTGTTGTTGGACAGAGCTTCTATCTAATCAGTCTTTTCTTGTGATCCGATTTACCAGCCTTGCTTAGCTGTATAGTTCAGCTAAATGTTTTATGCAGATGTACCCATGAAAATCAGCTAGCATGACAGTAGGCTATGCATGACCATCTAGCATGTGGTGATGCCTAATAACCCAGGAGCTGAAATGCAATCTATGATTCCATTTCACATATATTTAACCAGTTCTTTTTCCTGTAGATTTTCCATTCTTCAGTAGGTTATCATGTTCTGTGACACAGCTGTCATATACAGTGTTCAGTCATTTTATCCAAATGGTAATCAATGTGTAGCTGAACTGTCTATCCAGTACAAGTTATATATTTTCAAATGGTCATTTAAACATTTCCCAGTCTATCCATCCTTCTACATACAACATATACTTCTATTGTTCATGAAAAGCAAGAGAATTGTTAGACTACTGTTTAACTGCTATGTAATATCCTTATGAGACCTTCACGACATCAAATGTTATACCTGCAGTTATTTAGGCCTTCATATCATCATTCCATCACATAAAGATCAGAATTAATTCTGCGTAAACTTTTTTATAAATAGTTAGTAAAACAAACATATTTGGATACATTTTTCATGACCAACAACTAATTCCCATGAAAGTGACAGTTCAAGCTTTGGAGGTAGAATCAAACTCCTAGAACCAGAAATTTCTGAAATTAGAAAGAATATTCCTTTTCTCTAAAAGGTTGCCTGAAGAGAATCATTCCACTGTTACATCACTGAAAATCAGTAATTTCAATTCAAATATAGATGAATGAATTAATCTTATGCTTGTAGGCTAATGCCTAGTAGCAGAAGAAACAAAAGGCTAGAAACTTAGGAAAGTGTTCTTCTTTTCTTTACTAGCCAATCAGTCTGTATTGTTCAGAATAGCCTCTACATAACCAGGTATTAATGAAAATCACTGTTTTGCTCCTTACACCTTTTTGCAAGTACAAAGCTTTACCTTCTACAAAATTTTGTAAACACTTTCTGCCAGAGAGCTTTAAAATCCTTCATAAAATGGTATCAGCAAGTACTATTAGAGTGCAGTACACCTAAGAAAATTCTTTTATCAGCTGACATTTATCCAAGTAAAATACAACCTTACATGAAGGTTTTCAGTTCATTTCCAAAAAGCATCTTTGCTTTTGCTTGCAAAGGAGACAAAATTGGGTATATTTTTTGTTACATTTGTTAAGGATGCCTGTATAGATAAACACCATTTTACTCAAGAATATATTAATTTTTTTAACAGGTCTTGTTGCCATGTTGTGCTGTGAGAAATAAATCACAAACCAGGCCCAAATAGGTCATTCAAAGAAGAACATGTGTTTATAAACAATATGTACAAGTACATCATGAACTTTGTTGCCCTTAAAGCAATCTAGAATACCCTAAATTATAAAAAATAATTCATTACTTTTGCTTCAGTGTCTGTATCTCAACTACAGCTCAATATTGTATATAATATGTAACATCTAAAACCATAAGTAAGATCTACTTCTCTTGTAGTAGGCATTGGTAGGAAAACAGTAAAATATGCTCTGAAATTTCAGACGTTACTAAACAAAACAGACGGGGAATCGTAAAAAGACAGTGAATATTCTTAACCTTATTTGATGGATGCAAAACTGGGAGGGAGATTAAATACTGCAGATATATAAAGAACTTGTAATAGAATTCTGAAAATAAAATAGCAATTCCAAATCCCATTTCCAGTACTTAATTACTTCTTAGTCCTTCATGTCTCCTTTTTTCCATTTTATGCTTCCAGATGTCTACCATTCATCTGATGTAATCATTTATGAAGGATCCAGTTTTTAGAGAAGAAATGATATCTGGGCCCAAAGCTATAAAAAGGGTTGTCTCATAATAAGTTTTTTCTTTACCATAGTAAATTCTGCAAAAAAGCAAAACCCAAATGCAAAGCCCAAGAAACAAAGGTAACTATCATAACTAAAAAGATTTTTTTGAAGGAATCCAACATTTCAGAAGAGAACTTGCAGATGATCATATATTAAGTATTGTACAATTCTAATCAAGAAAAAAAAATCAGTAAGAACATCCTGCAGTAAGAAGTGTAGGATAAAACTCATTGTGAGTGTTGCACACTCTTTAGAGATAGGTAGGCAGTACACACCACATTCAGTAACCAGTAATTTGTTGAAACTTGTCTGAGCATGATAAACTACTGAAATAGCTAATAACATTTCAGATATTTTTGTTACATTCTTCTCCTGATAGCATTTATCTAGTTACCAAAGGTTTGTTTCAACATTATTGCCAGTTTCTTATTTTATCAACTGTTTGCCAGGCTATCTTTTGCCTAAAGTCAGAGAAAAACACCAAGTCAAATTGAAACTTAGCTGAAATACTTTTAAAAAACCCCCCAAAAACCCCAAAACACCACAAATTCAGGAAGCTGTTCTGAAATGCAGCTAAAAGAAGTCTCAAAAATATTTTTGACAGCTACAAAAACTTCACTAGTAAGGGGTTTTCCAAGATTTGATTTGAAATTGATGCAACTGACTGAAAATGGAGGTCCAGTTCCCAAGCTCAGCTGAAAAGCATCATGATTTTTATTAAGATATCATACAGTGTAGCTTCTAGGCTTATTCAGAGACAAATTTTACCTTACTTATCTTTGAAAAAAGACACCTTTAAAACAGAGAAGATATTTTCCAAATGACTGAAAGGTTTTCTAATATTTCCAATAACTTCCTTAAATCATTTCTCTGGACAGAATGTTGATAATCAATAATGCTAGTAGTAATCAATCACAGCTCTGTAGACAGAAATTCAAAGAAATGTAAGCAAGAGTCTAAGGCCCACTTCTTTTGTAGCAGAGCAGGCAAAGACCTTGACTCCTCTATACCCAAACAGCTCTGTATAAGTAGTTATTTATTTAGAGAGGAAGATCATTTACAGTAATTAAAGAAAGTAGAGATTGACCCAGTATAGTAAGGAAGTCTTCTTTTTTCTGTCTCAGAAAAATGTGTTTAATTTAGTCATTATAAAAATCTCAGATGAAAAATCTGATATTTATGTTAGCAGTACTATCTCCCCAAGGAAACTCTAAGTAATCCATTTCCATTCTTATTCGTTTTAACTTTAGTCTTAGTTTCAAGTAGAAATTTAAAAACTATTTGGACAGGAGTAACTTAACTTTCAGGGTTAAGCTTTTTGTCAATCTTCTGAAAACCCACCAGAATCTGTTCAAGTTGCAAACTTGTACAGTCTTAGTGGACATGTCTTGGATTTTATCAGGAAACTCCTGGAAGATGGCTTAGACTATGGTTGCACACTTTCACTTCAGCTTTGGTAGGTCTTCCTTGTCACTGGAAACTCTGTAGCCAGTGCTGGGTACAGCTACTCAATTTTGGAGCAGGGCAAGTGTCAGCCCATCAGCAGCTTCCCTGCTGGCAATGGGCCCTGTGGAATGGGTGCTTCCTTATTAAAGTGCAGAAAACATAATGGCTGGGGCTTGGGATGTCTGAGTGGGAGTAAAGGTTTAAAAACCTATAAAAGATTATACACAATGACTATTTTACTGCCTTAAAAAAATGTTCTTTAGGTTGCAATGTCAAAAATAGCAGCTTTGAGACATAAGGTTTCTTACATAACTAAGATCTATCCACTTTATTCATATACACAATGATATAGCCTTTAATTGCACAGTTTAATGCAGTTGTCTCCAGAGTCTCCTTTACTTGTTCTGCACAGAGGAGAAGTCTATTCTTAGCAAAAGGTAATGACCAAGTAATGAAGAAAGCTGGTGTGCCAATGGGCACCACACCTGCCCCTGCAGTACAAGAGATCTTGCTAAAAAGGAGTGGGGTGTACCACATACCAAGGAAAGGTGAATGCTGCCTTGAAGAAATAAGTTCTACACCCTTCTCTCCTAAAAAGCTTGTGTGATTTTAGTCAGCTTTTTAATGCTGGGCATCTTCTGGGTGGTCATTCAAACTTTAGGTTATGCATTCTATTAGCAAATGTTTTCACCTGTAGTCTCTCTTGCCTCTTTTCTCCTCTAAAAATGGGATAATAGCATCTGTCATCTTACATGCGCACTGTGTAAGTTGTAATATTTGTGTAGCAGCTCAGACATTGTAGTTATGAAAACCTTAGAAAAGCCCAGGGAAAAATTATTAATTTCTCTTCAGAGCTGGTTTGAATATGGATGACAAATAAGGCTCAGGGCTACACCCTGAACAAGGAGAAAACAAAATATTGAAGAATTTATTATCCAGACTATACACTGAATGAGGCAGAAAGCTTAAGGAAAAAGTGCTATATGATCATGTAACTAAAGACATAATGGATACCAGAATCGAATGAAAGTAAAATCGTACAGTGTCTTTTGTCCTGACAGTTCATAGTTCCTAATTGATTTATTTTCTAAACTTAATAATATCGCCAGAGCATAGATTTTTGTGCGCACTATGGTCATATGTGTTAGACTGACACTGATGACTTAGGCTGATTAGAAAGGAAGCAAACTGGCCATACTGAACTATGCTTTGAAACCTGTGCACTAAATGGACAACAAAAGTAGTGTGAAGACTGATTCAAACATGTAGATGAAAAAAAATACATGACAGTCTATTTTCAAACAGCAAGTAATTTAATACATCTACAAATATAGAAAAACTAAAGAGTGAAATAAGCAATTACTGTTACCATATAGGTGTGTGAAACAGGAAAGGCAAAGTATCTGGCCAGTCATTTTTCTGCTGGCAAAATGTTTCTATGCATCTCAATGACAAAAGCAACTTCTATAATGATCACAAAATACTATTACATAGTAGTGGGCAAGGTTAAACCTGCTTTTTTCTTGAGGTTTTGGGGTGATTTGATATTAATACACTTGAAAGTTTGAGGGTTTTTTTTCTAAGCAGAGGACCTGATTCTTATCTTACTATTATTTTACAATGGCTTAATGTATTAGCTTCAAAAAGCATCAGTCCTGATTTAGAGAGACATGAAAGGAGTACTGGGACAAATTCTTTTACTCCACGAATTGACAGATCATACTGAATGTGACAAACCTACAAAAGCAAAATATTTTAGAAACATTGTGCAGAACAATATATCTGATTTCTAAAGACATTTTTCTCTTCCAGTTCCATTAGTTAATTAACTTCCTTAGTACCTTTTTCTGCATTCTCTAATGACTGAAAGCTTAGTTTAAGTCACTGAGAGTTCAGACTGAGCAAGTACCAAGTTTCCAAGACATAATTATGTACTGTTTTTCAAATTTCTGATGAGATAGCTAAGGAAGAGGAGTTGAGTAACATGAAAACCTGTACTCAGTTCACCTTATATATTTAGGCTATCCAAGTAGTAATGAGTACAACATCCAAATAACTAAATGTTACTAAGTTCTGAGAGACATGCTTTTTGAGGTAGGTATATCTCTATCACAGGAGATACAGCAACACTAACTGCTTTTTGGAATGGGTTTTTTTTGATTTTTTTTTAATGCAAATGTGAATAAAATTCAGAGAAAAGTTCCATCCTTAAACACAAGCAAAAAAAAAAGATGAAAGCCACCACTCATTGAAGGCAGATTTGCTTGTGAATTCCCATAGTGCCATCAACTTAGACTGCTATTTTTCCACTTCCAATAGATATGTTTCTGGCTTTTTTTAATAGGGGAGAAAGTGGAAGAAAATTTTATTATTCACTTGTATTACTCTGCATGCTTCCATGCTTCCATGATTTATAAAATCCACCAGCATGAGTCAAGTATCACAATGGGTAATATATGACTGAATAGCAGAGATCTGTTTAATCAGTCCCTTTACAAACTTGAAGGGTGTAGGAATTTATAATGTACAAGACAGACCTTACTAATTTAAAGACTCCAATGACATTTAAAACAAGAGAATGGGATCCAGCCAATGATAAGAGAATAGATGAAACCTCTGAATGCTAACAATTTTTCAAATATTAAAAATGTAGTTGTCAGTGGATTTGCAAGAACAGCAGGTCAAAAAATATATAACATTAACTGTTTACTGTCATTGGAACTTTGTTACAAAAACCTGAATAACAGCGTCAAAATATTTTTCTCATAACTTCAAATCTGATGTATGCTTTGTTTACATTTTAAGTTTCAAAATTTGTAATGTGGAGAAGAAAAATAAAAACTGTGCTGTACTGCTTAAGTGCACAACTTATTGTAATTCCAGATTCAGTTGTTATCTGCTGTAGAGGAAAAAACAGAAGTTCAAGGTTGTCTAAATAAGTCATCCTAACTTATCCTCCAAATATTTTGAATAGTGACAAAAAAACCCCAAACAAACCAGAAATTCCTGGAAACAACCACAACTAATACAGCATTCATGGAAAACTAATGGAGTTTTGGGTCAACCAAGAAATATAATCAATTCACATTTTCTTCCTGGTGAACTAGCGGGAAAATGCTGATGTTTTCCTCATAACACTTAAACCAGGAATGTTTTATGTAGGAATATAGAATTCTTTATTCGGAAATCTTCCATAAGTGTTTAACCAAAACAGACAAATCTTTTGTCTAATACTGAATGACAGTCCACAATGTATCTCTTTAAAAGTATATGTTCTAAAAACACATGTTCTTTGCAATGTATTAGCACAGAAAATATTTTTCTGCAATAAGTATCACAGAATACCTTCCCAGAAAACCAGCACCAGGGAAGTTCAGCAACATTCATCTGAGGATGTAGCAGGAGGAATAATCAGTTATTCTAAAATCTATATGCAACTTTTTCTTCTATCGTCCCATGATAGTCTTAAACATTAAGTGACACACAGCTACTAGTTAATAATTTCCATTTGCACCTGTCTCTCCTGTGAGTAAAAATGGGAAGAAAAACAAATTCCAAATAAGCAAAACTAGTGATCTCTCCATCAGCACTAACATTCCTGTAAATTTCCTGAAGAAATTCCACTGTTTTTCTATGGGATGATGTTATGTGAAGTATCTGTCCACTCCCTTATAGCTATTTACCTGAAATTCATTGTGTTTACACATATCAGTGTGTGTAGCCTGGGAAGGAGCTGCAGTGTATCACTAGCCTCTCCGCCACTTATCCCTGGACTGTCCAGGTTAAGAGTTTGATTTTGCAAATATAAAATGTAAGAATGATTTACAAATGTAAAATGGAAGCCTGTTGATGCAACAATCAGGGGAATCCCAGGCTTTTTCACATTTATCACTCCTATATGACTCAGAATCAGGAAAGATATTATCTTTCCTAAAAGGACTGTATTTTTTTTTTTTTTTTAATAGCGCTAGGGCCCAATTCTCACATCTGTATTAATAATGAGTATTACGTTTGCATTGCAAGACCATAATGCATCCTAAAGTTATTCATTATGGCTGTTGCCTAGACACATTGTACAAATGCTGCTATATGAGGATGAACATTTCTGTTGTCACCTTTGGGAATAAAGAAGAGACAGGATAAGCTTCTAAAGAAAATTATAATATTGAGATACAGATCTTCACCCCATGTCTACTCACTAAGTCTATGATTTTCTATATATTTCCTAGTAAGTTAGTACATATAAATTATAATATATACACGTAATATTTGTCATGGAGACTTTTCTTAAAGGAAATAACTCATTTGACAAAAATGTCAGTTTTTAAATCTTTTGTCAAAGCTAAAAAGCATAGAAGAGATCAACATCAAGGTCATTCTGTTCAGAAATTAAGATGTAATTCTGAAACTTTGGAACTGTGACATACGTCTCCAATTGTATATTGTAATGGCAGTGACCTCTGTAATGGCTGTACATGCTCTTAATTGCAAAAAGACATCACTGTGGGAAGTATCAGTCTAGTTTCTCTGCCCTTAAGCAATGCGGAGCCTTTTCTCTAGACAAACCCATGAAGAAGTCAAACGTTTTGATTTCAGGACCTTGTGCATTGTGCCACAAAGGAAAAGCAATCTCCAACTTGCTCACATATGTAGTATTGTTTGTATGTAACAGTTACATAGGCAAAATATATGGTTGCACAGTTTGTAGTGGCACCACCTGCAAAAGTGATTCTATTGAGTACACTGCTCTCTTTTTTTGGTGAAGCAGATTTTTCCAGAAATTACAGAGTCCCTTAAATGTAAAACAAAATTGTTCATATAAAGTTACTCTTACATCATGGTTCATAATAATGTATTAAATAAATAAATAATTATAATAATGATTATGGTAATAAATAACCAAATTTATGAAAAGCATTTTCTCTGTAGATATTCCCAGCTGAATATTACAGTCAGAATGAGCAGGTTATTTTAATTTGTCCTACATCTTCCCTTTTTTCATATTCCCCCTTGTATAATGAGTTCAGAATCAGCAGGTTATTAGGTTTGCCCTAATTGTAAACTTGAGTCAACGGGACTTCTAATTGATTCCAATGGAAAATGAAAACAGAACCTGTTTGGATTTTTTTTCAGATATCAGGCACCAAATTTGCTGTTTATTAGGGTATAGCTAAATAGTTCCAAGTTCATAAAAAATTCTGTGGAATTAAAGGCATCTAAAATCCTGTAATACACTGCTGTTCTTACAAAATGCTGCCAGCATACTTCTGTCTTTTACTTCTTTAGAAGCTCAAACAAGACATGACTGAGGCCACCTCCTGTTTTCACCCCCAAGGCAAAAGAGAATGAAACTTTTCAAAAATTATATGATCATTGATTGGGTGCCAGAGTTCTCCACTGTCCTCATACACAAAATCTTAGATCCTTTTACAGCAGTAAGGATGACTTCTGTACAGGTGTTGTCATGTTGCAAAGGATGAGATCTGTTACAACCATGAGAAAAGCTGGATTGTCAAGGGAAAAGTGCTTGGCAGATTGACATTTCCAGTATCTAGTCAGTCTAATGGAAAGCATGTAATGGCAAATCAGTTGCACAGAAGAAAAAACCCACATTATTCTGAACATTCAGCTATGGATAGATAGGCACTAGGAATATCAGTTCTGTAGACTAAAGAATTTGCACTACAGTAAAGGAAGCCTCAAGTCTTGACTTCTGTGACTAGATCCCTTATAGAAATTCTGACCTTTCAAGTATCTGACAGCCAAGAAGAAGATCCTACGAAAAATCCTGTATGGGGTGTCATTAGTTTAACTTCACAGATGGAGAAACTAAACCAGAGAAGTGGTGTGAACTGTCTAGGTCACTGAGAAAGCAATGTCTTATCAAAATCATGTGCTTTTTCCTACTTCTTTCATTAGTTCCTGCAGGTATTTTGTGCATTGAAGCACTCACTGGTTCTCCTGAGTAGACCAAGATCCAAGGAGAACTGCTAGACATTAGCATGAACCCACCACACAAAAGTACTTTTTAGTTTGTCAGAAAAGAACCTGAGCTGGAAGATTGAGTTCTGTATATATGACAATACAATCCAGGCTGGTAAAGTGCTTGTGATATTCTCAGATACCATCACCACAGTATAGCATGAGAAAGTGTAATTTGAGAAAGTGAACATCTTTGTGGGAAAAACCTAAATTATTTTGTAAGAGATTAAAATGTGGTCCCTGGTCAATGTACAACTAAGTAATGGTATCAAAGTATAGTGTACCCCAACTTTGCTAGTCATTTTTATATATAGCACCACAGTTAAAGGTATGTTTGTTATGTCCTAGTAAATCATTCCCTGAAAGAAGTATACTTTGGTCTTTACAGTTTACTCCTTGGGTACAACATGGTACACAACACCTCAGAACGCCCTCTACTATTCTGTAAAATCTGTTTATGCAAGTATACAATTTTCACCTACAACACAATAAACTAGACAAAGTCCTCTTTTTCCAGAAGCTGGTACGGTTTCATGTTCTCTGAAAGGAACATCAAGCTTTCTGGAAGACAAAACATCATATTAATTTCAACAATTCTCTATTCCAACAATAGAGATGAATGAACCTTTTTGTTTTAAATTACCAACCAACTCTGATATGTTTATTAAAAGAAGCATAAAACCTCAAAGCTGCATACGTTAACATTAGCCTCTACATAAAGCTATTTCTATCAGGAACTGGTTTTACTTGCCAGCTTGTTTCCCCATTCCTATTCATCAGCTCAATAATGATGATGGCATAAAATTTTACGTTCTGTAATCCAAATGTTTTCCCACAACTCCTTGGCTAGCATCTACTATTAAAAGACTCCTAGGGACACAACCTGCAGCTAAGAAAAAAAAATATCCACTACATTTGGTCCAAAATGCCTGTAAGCCTTGAATGTAATTACTTTAAAACACAGATAATTTTACTATATAATTTTGAAATATGTATTCTGAATTAATATGATCAAACTGACACAAGGTCCTATGCTGGTAGACTTAAATTCTTCTAGCATATTAGCATTCTCTAATTTGCAATATAGGCTTAAAATTAACATGGACCCTGCATCTCAGCTAGGCAAAAAGGGAATTAACAACTGTACTATATAAAATATTATTGATCTGGGGTACTAAGATGTATGCTACATGCATAAGTGGTCTTTTGGAATAATTTCAATATCAGCATTTTGAAAGGATTAGCAATACTCAAGTAGCCTTAGAAGATAATATAAAACAGACTGCCAATTCCTAATTACCAGTGACACAGTATTTAAATTGCTGTGATTTTACACAAGGCAGATACTGAAATCAATATCCTATAATGCTGAATCCTGGCAAACAAAATAATATATCAAATTTCATTAGGAAAAAATCTGTTTTAAACTGACATAAGTATTCTGTTTTCATAGGACTAAATGCAAAAAGCACAGGTTTAACACTGTTTTCGGATACTTTAGGATTACTTGATTTTCTGCCCTCAAGATTCTACCCTTATAACAAAGTCATAGTTTAAAATTATTAAATAATATTAAAACATTCATTGTTAAATTAATCAAATAATGGTAAACACAACAGAACCTTAGTGTAATCTCTAGTGAATTTCTAGCCCTCCTCCCAAATCAACATCACCCCAGTGGCCACTGGCACTTGCATGAAATTCAGAATGCAGAAGAAAGTAATGTAATACAGATGTAATACGTAATATAGAATGTAATGCAGATGCATATTGTAGATAAAGATTCTGAAGTGTAAATCAAAAAGAAAGTTTTGCTCACAGTATTTGCTAGTCCAAAGCATATTTAGCTAACTGTTCAAGAAGAATAAAGACCGTCATGGCCATTCTGCTAAGATTCACTATTGGCAATGAGTTCAACAACATCTCTTTGCACTCGAACACATATCTTGCAAAATATAACTAGTGTCAAAAGAAGCTTATATGTTTTATTCAAGGCATAAGAATATTAATAATTTTTTTTTTTTAAATCTAAAATATATAAATATTGGATGACTTTTTCAAAAGTTAGCATGAAGAAGAAAATATGCACAACAAAGACTGATGTAATATATTCAGAACCCAAACAAACAAATCTAAATGCTGGCTAGCCTAAAACATCTGGAATTCAGTTCCTTCAAAAATCACTTTCACAGTTGAAACCATAGCTGGCATCAACTTCAGAATATCTGACAAGGAAGAATATCTCTTACAGTGAACAGCTGCATGAACAGCCCTCATTTTTCTCACAAAACAGAAACTCAGTAAAAATAAAACATGTTTTAAACAGGAATACTGTTCACAGAGCAATTGTGTCTGTAACATGCTAACATTGAGGCAAGTAGGCAAGCTATATTTTAAAAAGATAAATTATACTGTATGCTTTTTTTTTTCAAGCAGTTACAGATACAGAAAAGCAGAAGGGCATGGAGTGACAAGAAGCTAGGGTTAGTGAGAAACTTCTCCAAAATCCAAGTGTGATAAGTGCTTTTTATTTCCTCCTTCAGAGGTATTTGACTATTTTCCCAAAGAGGATACTATACAAGGTTATAGTTATATAAATGAGGATGAAAGGAAAATTATGTATATGTTTTTGTCTAAAGCCAAAGGGTCACTATTTTATTAATTTAATATTTAAAATAGGTTTGTTTGTGGGGTTTTTTTGTTTTTTCTTTTTTTTTGTTCTGAAATTTTAAAATAAAGAGCAAAATGAGAAGAGGAATATGGAGGCTCACTGATAGGAATTATATATTCTCCCTACCTTCCAGGACCCTGACTTAATTCACTAAAAATCTGATTTTAAAGATCAGTTGTTTTAATGAGCAGCTCTCCCTATCATAGAATCAAGTCATACCAATTTGAGTCATTTCAGAGAATAATATAATTTTCACTGAATAGAAGATTTTGATGTATGTCAAAATTTATCAGAAAATTGATATGGCAATCAGGATTTATGTTAATGCTAGTCTTATTCCTATCAAAATTTATCATAATTTTGTGTATTTTTCCTTCCACTGAGTCATTATTATTATGTGCAATAATATTCCCTTGCCTGATCCAGTACTAAATAGAGATTTTATTTTCTCTTTTAGAAAGCTCTTGTACTGTCTTTACTCATAAGCACACAGACTCATGACAACAGAAATGGTACAGATCATATTTTTCTGTGATGTGGACTGCATACCCTTGATACTCAAGCAAAACTCCAGTTCTTTTTCTGTGATTCATGCCAAAACTCCCATTAAAGAGAGCTTAGAATCTGTTTGAACAAATGGGCATGACTGAATGCAGTAAATCTGATACTTTCCTAGCGTACAGCGTTCTTACACTGGGTAGTTCAGATAACATAAATGAAGCTACTCCTGATTTAGAGAGGTATAAAGAATAGTTAAGTCTATTGGGAATAATTTATATTACTATGGGTTTTCCAAAACAAATTGCTTAAACTTGGTTCTTATATGAAAATTTTACTTCAGAAAAGAATCATTAGAATTTCATCTTTGAAAATCTGAAAAAAAGCCCGCAAGATTTTTTCCTAAAACCAACCAAAATTCTATTAAAAATTCCATCCTAAGGATTGAAACTTTGGCTATAAATCAATTACTTCTGATCTCTCCAATGTGCAAGTCAAGATAGAAAATTTTGGAAAGGTTTTTTTTTGTTGTTGTTATTGATTCCTAAAGTGATCATTATACTGAGGGATTCTTGTCTTACCAGACTAAAGAGATGCTGAATCACACTAAATCCAAGAAAAAATAACAATAAAAATAAAATCAAGGAAAATGGAATTTAATGGCCATCTTTCACCTTTAAAGAAAAGGTATCAACTAGGACATGTGGTCACAGTTTCAGATAAAAATGGTAAATTGGGGATTTTTCCCATCTAAACAATTTTTCATCAAAAGGCAAAACAAGAGAAAGAGTGAAAATTCAAAAGACTCCTCCAGCTCATTGCAGTCTGAGATGATCCTCCATCCTTCAGTGGCAACCTCTTACTAAGGTCTGTAGGAAATTTACACATTCCAAGAACAGAAGATCAAAGCTCAACAGCATAATTTCTAGGTTGGCTATAAAGAACTAAACAAGATTGTCAGGGTTTCTTTCTTGGCAGACATAATGGTTTTACTTATCTTTCTGCCTTTTCTAGTTCTTGGAATATTAAATCATTTATAAAATAGGTCAATATCTTTGGTAGTACATATGATTAGCTACTAAGCCCTTCATCAAAACCTGACTGATGGGAATCTCAGTTACTATCTTTACTTAATCAACAGATATATACTGTAGTATATACTGTACTCTAGTTCCATTTATACTGTTAACAATGGAAATGTTGCCTCCTATTTCAAATGAAATCAGAATCTGAATACTTCATGAACCTTTGTTGAGAGAGTATGCTCAAGTTGCAAGTCTTGCTATTATTTTATAAGACTTCTTAGTGGTCAAGGGAAATGTGAGGGGAATCTTGATCCCACCAATGTCAATTGTAAAACCACTAGTATTTGAATGAAGCCAGCATTTTACCCTAACTGTGGGGGATTCTAAATATTATTTTGTGTCATCCCCCTATAAGCTCAATACAATTTTTCTTACATATAAACATATATATGTATTTCAATAACATTCAATCTAAACATAAAAATAGCTTTTGAACTTATTATTACATGAAGATAAGATTTTCTCTGACTGTTATTGCATGCAATTATATGAAATTTTTCATATAAATACAACCAGTTCAAAATAACTTTGAATAAATAAACTATGTGTTACTGTAAAGGGCATATAAATGTATAATAGTATATAAATGACCATTGATGTTTTAACCAAGCTGCTACACCTCATAATTTTCTTTATGGTGTATAATAGGGCATAACTTAAAGATGCTAAGCTAACTTAATATTTTATATACACATATACATTTTGTTGTACCACATATTAAAAATTAACACCCAAATACTAAATGCATTTATATGATATTACCTAATATAAAAGATATCTTACTTTACAGTTTCTCAGACTGTGTCCTATTGAAAGCACAAATTTTCTGTAACTTATCATTTGCTCTTTACTTTTTAAAAATTACTTTAAAATGTTAATAAGGTTTGAGTTCTTTTTATGAATGGCAGATGACAGATAAACAGCTGATAAACAGGATGCAGAATAACTGTAGCGTTTTGAGTATTGACACTAAGGACGGAAGGTGTTACATAATAAAGCACAGTCACAAATGATGTTTTCTTTCTTATGAGTGAAATCTGATAGAAATGCTAAAGGCAAATTTTTCAGCCATAAATGTCATGGAACCACTCAGTGAAGATTTTAATTTGGCCCTGATAATATCTTATTTATATTTACCTTTTTACATTTTAAACTGAGGTCTTTGCTCTCCAATTTTGACATGAAGATCATACTTTCCTTTGATACATTTGCTCTTATTTAATTTGTATACCTTTATGTCCTGTTCTAGGTACACAACATATGTAAATTCTATGCTTAGGAGCTGCAAGCAATGGTACATTTACTAGCAAAATAATAAAAAACAAAGAGTCCTACATGCACCTGCAAAGTAAATGTCCACACTCCATACATTCGCCAAAAAACAATGGGAACTGAATACAAATCTGGTTTTACCCAGTGATTTATTTGTAGATGGGATTCAGGCAACTGCTGTTTTTCTAAGTTCCCTCTTCCTTGGTAAAACTATAATTTTGTGGTCTTGGAGTATGTAGTTTCCCCATGTCCTTTGTATTCTCCCTGTCTGACTGGCATGGTGAATTGTTAAATACACTGCAAAGCAGTACTATTCACATTCATTAATAAAACATAATCCTCTGTTTAATCCACCTCCTCCCCAGCAACAATGTAAGGAATTCACAAATAAATCACTGATTTTATTTCAACAACATAGCAGATGAAAATATCAAATACAAAGTGGACTCTGGGTCTTCCCTACCCTACAAAAATAAACCCAGGACATCTTTGCACTTAATCCAGTAAAATTCTCCCCAGCGTCGCTTTCCCTGCTCCCACAGTTAATTCTCACCAGCTGCTTGTGACAAACGTGCCCATCCCCTCCCTCAACTCCAGCCGACCATGATGCCAGCCACCTCCTCCCACCTAGGTGACACCTGGTACCCAGGACTCCTCTTTCCTCTGCCCAGGAAAACCCCAAATCACACCCCACCTCTGGAAGATGCCCAAACAACATCCTCTTCTTCCTCTCACCCAGCCTCACAGAGAACAGAAGAGTGATGGCACCATGGTCAGCCACAGAGACACATGGAGGGCAGGGAGGGGAAGGTGGGGAAGAAGGGAGCTGAGGACGCATCAGGGAGAGGGAG